>ML788958.1:158183-184371 GCA_009831015.1 Picea engelmannii
TGTAGACAAGTGCGAAGGTTACGGAGACGGCAGAGAGCAAGGAAAGAATGGCAAGCTCTGAAAAGCGGTCAGACAGAATTCAAAAAAGGATTACGGGGATACTCAGGACAGCCAAGTGTTTCACGGTCAAATTTCATGTATCGGAATTTTTGAGTGAAAAATGTGTAAAACGAAAGAGATCATGATGGGGCAGTTTAGCAATCGGTTTGTATATTTGTGGAATTACGGCAAAGTGGCTAAGTATGGAATAGGGAAGTTGTTAATTGCATGCGTAGCAATAAGATCTTATATATAATTGGTAAATGCTAATTGCAAAGGGGTGCGGGCAGAGGAAACAACGACTACGAACTAAATATTTCTTCAACCTGCCAAACCGACGATCCGGAAAAGAAATTTGAAGAAATAGCGAAGTATGGAAAGCGGACAGATGGGATTCAAAATGGGGTGACAATAGTTCCACAAAATATGCGAGGACCCTACGGTTAAATTTTATTTCTCAGAAGTTTTCAGTGCAAAATGTATAGCACGGAAGAGGGCAAGTCTAGCTGTCAATTTGTATAGTGCGGAGCTGTGGGTGGTGTTTGCAGCACACGGAAGTATAGAGGAAATACTTTTCTCTTTAATATAGCTTATGTGCCGCAAATGTGGTATGGATCGTTTTATCACTTTTCCATCGGTAAAGAAAGGAAATCATGAGCATGTCAGCCTTGGAGACCGTCTGTCAATTTGTATATCGTAGAGCTCTGAATGTTGTTTGGAGGTCACAGAAAAGTAGAAGTGAAATGTCGACCCACCCAACGGGAAAGTCCGCCTGTCAATTTGTATATCATGGAACTCTGGGTGTCAGTTGTAGAACACAGAACAATAGAGGGTCAACTTAAAGAAAGGGGAAGCGGTTGTTGGAAACGCGTCGATCCGCCAAGTTGGGCAACAAGGCATTTTCAGGAAAAAAACGATTAAGTAACCAGGAAGAGAAACTAGAGGGAATAAAAGAGTGGGAAAATAAAAAACCGGGAGGCAGCTTTCGTAAGCGCGAGTTGGTTTCAAAGAAGCCCCATTGTTGCAAAACCATCATTTTCTACTAATTGTCAGCAAATGCATTATTGAAAATTAGATTTTATTGCAACGTGTGCGTGTAAATATGATCTTCATACATTCTTCCATGACTGTAAAATATTAAGTTAACTACTAAACTTCATTTTCTATTAATTGCCAACAAATGCTTTGTTAAAGATTAGATTTTATTGGAACGTGTGGGTGTAACTGTGTTCTTGATACATTCTTCCATGACTACAACATATTAACTCAACTATTAAACTTCTTGCATTATGGTTTGTTATCATTAAAACTTAATAATTGCATGTCTAGAAACAAGAATAACTATTTCGCTGCAACATTGTGCATTGGTATTGTTATGTTCTATCTGCATTGCGAATAGAATTGAACGTTGGTTTCAAACTATGCAATCCATTTTTTGTTTGCATAAAAGGCTGGTGGATTGACACAATGCATTGTCATATAATTGTTAGATGTTCCATTTTAGAAAAAAATAACCCAAGTAAACAAAATATCGAAGAAGCACGAGTGCACCGAACCATGCCAATAAGAACATGTGTTAAATCCAGAAAAGAAGTAGCAATGAACAATTGAAGGAAAATATTTCTTAATAGCAAATCCATTTAAAAAAAAAAAATGTTCTTCGGGCCAAAACATTGAACATATATGCGACAAACACACGCACGAGATCCGCAGTATGCAAGATCTTTGCAGTTTTCTCCTCGATGAATCATCCTGTGTCGAAATTGATAGTTTTCATAAGCTTCTGGTGAGGAAGAAGACGAAACATGTTGCAGGGAAAATGGAATAGCCCTTAGCTGATATCGCCTCTGCAAAGTCCAAAAAAAAATCAGGAGCACAGGTTGCACCTGCAATTCCAGAGGGCCAAATTAGTCCATTCTGGGCGGAAGGAGATGACTAGCAAAAAAATGCCTTACAGCAGTGAGAGTTTTGGACCTTATTCCCAAATATGTCAATCAATAATTTTTTGTCTTTAAATATATCTTTGGGAGAATCAACATATCGTTGCTTCACAGTGAAAGTCTTCCGCCCAAAACGGACTAATTTTGAACTCTAGAATTCCTAATTTCACGCTGCAAAGTGGCTATTTCATTTACCATCAGTTTCTTTTCTGAAACTGCTTTTGGTATTGTCAAGATCTCCATCATCGAGCCGGGAAGTTTTGTTCATTATTCTTGATTTCAATTTAGGTGCAAGAGTGGAAAGATTCTCTACATTGCCATCATGCATTGTCGTATCATTGCCCATCAGATCATCTTCTTCTGGTTCGTAATTCATGACATCAACTTCTACGACAACCATGAATGCAAGTGGGCAAGATTTGTGAGCAGGCAGTGTTGCCTTGGAATTTGTTGGCTTGAAATATATCTCTCGGTGTACCAAGGGACCATCTCCTTTTTTTCTCTTGGGCGGAGGGAGATGAATAGTAAGAATATGCCCCGGAATAGTGGAACCTCTGTTCATTATGCCCCAATGTGTTTACTGTGTCTGGACAGAAATGCTACGACAAGTTATTAAGAATTTTTGTTTGTTGGAGACAATGTTTGAAATGAAAATCGGGGAGGTATAATATAACCTTCCGCAAATTATGGTTTAATGCGTATCAATGGAATATCTCCTTGATCCTTTCATTGATCAATGACAACCTCCAAGGATCATGTGGAATGAGTTGTCACCATCACAGATCACTAATTGCATAATTAGGAAAAAGTGTGAAGGTGGCGGTGATGGCAAAGAGAGATTAAAAAAAATATTGCAACGTCTTTGAAATGAATACTTGGAAAGAATAACATACTTGTGCACAAATCTTAGTTTAATTCATAGTAATGACAAATCTTCTCTAGATTTCTGGACATTAATGACAATGTTAACGGCTCCTACAGGATGATTACTACCATTAAAACTTAATTATTTCACATCTGGAAACAAGTACGAAGGCAACAGCGATGGTGAAACCGATTCCAACAAATACCTAAGTATGGAAAGTGGATGGGCGAGTTACAAAAGAAAAACGGTAGAAGATATACCCAGGAGACGTGAACAGTCGATGGTCATATTGCATCTCAGTGACAGATATTGCCCGTCAATTTGTATGTCTCGAAATTTCTAAAAGGACCAACCAAACAGAAAGCGAAAGTATATGATAAAAATAAAAACATCATATTTAAAAATTATATTTACATATACATATAATTATTCCCTGGAAACTCTTTTTTTTTTTTTAAACATTAAAATATTGCAGAGTGTTAATGAAAACTACAAATTTGTAAATCGCGAAAGTGGGACTTCGTTGTTCCCTGTCCTACAAATATCACCCACAGTTCCGCGATATACAAATTGACAAGACCATTTGCAGACTATTTCAATTTTAAGGGCCTCCTGTTGATGTAATAACACAATTGGAATTCAATTCATTAATCCCTAAGTATGAACTCTTACAAGGTATGGACACGAGCTTCTTTTAGATTTTGTACGAATCTCGCATTTAATACTTTGCCACTTTTTTTATTACGGGTTCTCGGTTTTTCGGGCTCAAAGTTGGGCCTCTATCGATAGGTATCCTACAAATAGCACCCAGAATCCCGCGATATACAAATTGACTATCGAAGCTGCGTACTGGGCCGCTCAACATTGCAGTTCTATTGTTCCCTGTCTTCTAAACAGGATTTGGAGGAAACGAGTAGTAAATAGTAAAGATGTGCTTCTCAAAACTATGGACATGACATTTTATAGAGCATGTACGGATCCCTCATTCGATACTTAGCTAGTATTTGGATGGTCGCTTTTCGGGCTGGCGGGTTCAAAATTGGCCCTCCATTGTTCTGTGTCCTACAAATAGCAACCACATTTCCACAATATACAAATTGACAAGCAGACTTTCCAGCTATTTGAATTTTAAGGGAATCGTATTCATGTTGTAGCACAATTGGACTTGGGCCAGTTTATATTTGTTTATTACAATATCAAACGACGAAGCAGTCGGTCGGCCTGGTGATATAAAAGTAAGTGAAATCTGAAGTCATGAATCCACCAACTTCCGCAACTACAAGTTTTCCAAAAAACGAGTAATACATACTAACTATGTACTCTTATAAACTATGGACATGAAATTTTTATAGATCATGTACGGATCCGCCATTCCATATTTAGCCACTTTTTTGGATCGGGGGCTCTCGGGCTACAAATTGGGCCTCTATTGTTCTGCACTCTACAAATAGCACCCACAATTTTGTAATATACAAATTGACAAGCGGACATGCGAGTTGCCTGGATCAACATTGCAATTTCATTGTTCTGTGTTTTCCAAATAGCACTTGTTTTTCTGCGATATACAGATTGACAGATGGACTGGAGGGTTGTCTAGTTTAAGTTTTCCATTGTTTACGGATGCCAATCCCTATCAACTATCTAACATATCTAAAAACATTATTTTGAACACTAAATTATTAACATTACATATTGATATTTCACAATTTAATTAGACGACAGTTTGTACAAGCTAGTCGGGAAAGCGATATAAACGTTTTCTGACAAACGAGCAATACATAGTAAACATGTACTTTTATAAAGTATGGACATGAAACTTTATAGAGCATATGTGGATCCCTCATTCCATACTTAGGCACTTTTTGGATCGCAGGTTCTCGGCCTGGCGGGCTGAAAATTGAACCTCTATTGTTTTGTGTCCTACAAATAGCACCCAGACTTCCGCGATACACAAATTAACAGGCGGACTTGCGGCCTGGTTGACTCAACATTGCACTTTTATTGTCCCATAGAGATTTCTTATTAATTCCATATTTAGTCACTTTTTTGGATCGGGGCCTCTCGGGCTGGCGGGCTAAAAATTGGGCCTCTATTGTTTCGTGCTCTACAATTAACACCCACAATTCTGTGATATACAAATTCACAACCGGACCTGTGGGCTGGCTGCTGAACATTGCACTTTCATTGTTCTGTGTGCTCCAAATAGCACTAGGAGTTCCGCCATATACAGATTGACAGATGGACTCCAGGTAAATTATTAATATTAAATATTGATATTGCAGAATTTAATTAAACGAGAAAGTTTGTACAATTTGGTCGGGCAAGTGATATAGAAGTATTTCGACAAACGAGCAATACATAGTAAACGTGTACCTTTATAAAGTATGGACATGAGATTTTATAGAGCATATGCGGATCCCTCATTCCATACTTAAGCACTTTTTGGATCACGGGTTCTCGGCCTGGCAGGCTGAAAATTGAGCCTTTTTTGTTCTGTGTCCTGCAAATAGCACCCAAAATTCCGCGATATACAAATTGACAAGTGCACTTGTGGGATTATTGACTCAACATGAGATTTTATAGAGCATATGTGGATCCCTCATTTCATACTTAGGCATTTTTTGGATCGCGGGTTCTCGGCCTGGCGGGCTAAAAATTGAGCCTTTTTTGTTCTGTGTCCTACAAATAGCACCCAGACTTCCACGATATACAAATTGACAGGCGTACTTGCGGGTTGCTTGACTCAACATTAGATTTTATAGAGAATATGTGGATCCCTCATTCCATACTTGGGCACTTTTTGGATTGCGATTTCTCAGCCTGGCGGGCTGAAAATTGAAACTCTATTGTTCTGTGTCCTACAAATAGAACCCAGAATTCCGCGATATACAAATTGACAGGCGGACTTGAGGGCTGGTTGGCTCAACATTTCACTTTTATTGTTCCATAGCGATTCTGGATTAATTCCATATTTAGCCACTTTTTTGGATCGGGGGCTCTCAGGCTGGTAGGCTAAAAATTGGACCTCTATTGTTCTGTGCTCTACAAATAGCACCCACAATCTCACGATATACAAATTGACAACCAAACCTGCAGGCTGGCTGGTCAACATTGCACTTTCATTGTTCTGTGTCCTCCAAATAGCACTCGGAGTTCCGCAATATACATATTGACAGATGGACTCGACGTAAATTATTAATATTAAATATTGATATTGTAGAATTTAATTAGACAAGAAAGTTTGTACAATCTGGTCGGCCGAGTGATATAAAAGTATTCTGACAAACGAGCAATACATAGCAAACATGTACTTTTATAAAGTATGGACATGAGATTTTATAGAGCATATGTGGATCCCTCATTCCATACTTAGGCACTTTTTGGATCGCGGGTTCTCGGCCTGGCGGGCTGAAAATTGAGTCTTTTTTGTTCTGTGTCCTACAAATAGTACCCAGAGTTCCGCAATACACAAATTGAGAGGCGGACTTGCAGGTTGCTTCACTCAACATTGCACTTTTATTGTTTTGTGTCGTCCAAACAGCACTCGAAGTTCCACAAAATAGAAATCAACAGGACTACACAACTAGCGGCTTCAAGATTGCAATTCTTTAGAGATGGTCATCATATCTAACTTTATCTAAAAACATTATTTTCAAATACTAAATTATTAATATTAAATATGGATTTTGTACAAGTAAATTACATTAAATTATTAAAGGATGTTAAATCGCTTATTTTTAAAAAAATGAAGGAAAGAAAATAAAGTTTTTTTTAAATTTTATCACCGCAAGCATAACAAGGACCAATTTCAATTTAAAATGCCTCTTGTTCATATGATAGCACAATTGCACTCCGCAAGTATATATTCGTTGATTTCAAATTATTCAAGGACATCAATTTTACCAATTTCATCGAATAAGCAAAAATGCCAAAACAATGACCAATTTGAATTTTAAGGGCCTCTTGTTGATATCCTAGTACAATTGCACTTTGCACACTATATATTCGTTAATTTCAAATTATTTAAGAACAATAATTTGACCAGGTTCATCGATGAAGGAAATCTGGTAAAATAAGCCACATAGTACATTTGCGTGACAGCGCAATAGAAACTATTAGGCGGATCTGCAAACCATCTGGCTAAAAAATTCAATTATATTATGTCGTGTCATCCAAAGAACAGTTGAAGTTCCACGGTATAAAAATTGACAGACAAAACACATAACTAAGAACCAACTAAACTTCAAACAGGCCGCAAGCAAGTTCCCAAAAGGTTCCATAGAGCAAAACCCATCGGCGTGCACCAAACAATTTGATATTCAAAGAAAAGATGTTGTTGCAATCGTTTTCTCTTACATCTGGTATATGTTGCCAGTAGAAAATAATCGGTGCCATGGGATTTAGGGGGTTTGCTTCCATGCTAATCTTATGCCCGTGCAATCCCAGGTAGCCAAGTCCAATGAACATTCATCTCGATGCTGAACAAATATCACAGACACATGAGTTATTTTCCTTTCCTGCCAAAGTTTGATATATAAAAAAAAAATCCCCTTCTTCATCCGATATGAAAAATTGCATTGTCCTCATTTAAGGTGAATTTTCTATGTATCTGAATCTCCCACAGCATGTACACACTACTTGTCTTTTTCTGTAAATAAGTTTCATACAACTCTGCCAACTTAGGAAGCACATTTTGTAACAAAGGCTTCCTAACCGTACAATGCACGGTTGTGTTACCAACGGTTTGGATAACAGCATTGACGTAGTGTCCATATATATATGGACATTTTTCACCACATCGCAGACAATCAATCGTATCATCACTTATCAAAGCGGAGGCAAAAGCAGGGGAGTTGCATTTTGCACATGCAGGTTCAAAGGGGGTCGAGTACACATTGGCTGCAAATAAAACACCTTCAACCTGGGAACATGAGCATAGGAATTAATACATTGAACAATATAATACACAACTGCACCCCCCCCTTCCCTTTAAAAAAAAAGAAAAAAAAAAGTAAACAAGCACAAAAATGTGCGCAAGGCTATTTCTATAAGAAAAGTGAGGATGATTTTGTGGATGTATACGCACAACAATTGTAGAGGTAGCTAGTTTCTTCAAATACTCTACTATATCTTCTTGCAACTCTATTACAAACGTTGCTTGGGTTGTCCGAAAGATCCTTTCTCTAACATCAATTTTCTTTGTTATATTTTTGAACAGCATAAGTGGAATCTACCCTTTATGCAATTGTTGTTCCATTGATGAAAAAAAAAATGAATACATATCGAACAATTGTAGATGCAACATGGAACAATGCAATATTTGTGTAACTTATCCGAGATACATGCACATGCGAAAGTAAAGGACAAAACTGAATATGAAAAGCGGTACCATTGCCTTGTTTTTGTCTGACTCTCCATCTTTTATATGGAGAATGTGTTGCGAGCCAAATTTCCTCGCCAGTGCGACAGCTGCCCCAATTGTTCAGATTGGGTAAATATCAGTGCTCTGTGCAAGTTGGCTAATAGTCAAATCTGGGATGAAACAATATTCTAAACAAACAGCGGGAATTTTTTCCACAATGCTTGTTTCGTTCAACAAAATAATTCAATCGCAGTCACCACGGTCATATACTATTTTCGACAATATATTAAAATTTGTAATGGATATCCCATTACGCGGAAATATCTTT
This sequence comes from Picea engelmannii, assembly GCA_009831015.1. Lineage (NCBI taxonomy): Eukaryota > Viridiplantae > Streptophyta > Pinopsida > Pinales > Pinaceae > Picea > Picea engelmannii. The sequence continues at coordinate 166,718 of ML788958.1, forward strand.
TCTGCATGTTTTTGGACAAGTTGTGGAGGAACAGTTAGTGTCACTGTCATCATGGCCTCCTTGTCTGTCATGTCAGCACACATAATGGATCTACTTTTGTTTGCATTGTCCAAGTAGGTGATATAAACAACCATTATGTCCCCGATGAACACTTGTCCGGATAGGTGATTGTTCAAGCCCTCTATTGACAGTACTTTGGATGTCACAACTCTAGACCTGATGACATTTTTTGAACACGAAAACTAAAGTGAATGGTATTGCGCATTTTTTTTTGTGTGTGTATTCTTCTTTCACTAGCATAAATCTACAAGTACACGCATAGATTTGATGAACTATGGAACCAGAGTTTCGCAAGCACACCTCTTAGTCTGTGGAACATGCAGCGTGTTCAGCGTATCGCTTGTACTTGTTGATACTTCTTGCAAGTTGCAAACCATGTATTGCAAATAACATCAGCATATCCTCCATCCCATAGATGAATATATAGCACAGGATATTTGTTTAGTAAACATAGTAAGAGAAGAGCATATGCATCTTTACCTTTGGCCTTGTCCATCTGCTGATGTCTGGGATGACTGACTGGTCATGCCCATGTCACTAGTCCAACTTTTTCTGATGTAAGCATGTGCAGATGAACATCAGGACTAAAGAAGCATATGCATTGTATATTGTGGATCAGAAAGACTAAATAACCGTAAAATTGTATGCATCTATTTTTTTTAACTAGAAAAATGTTTAACAGTAAACAGGGCGTGAGCGTGGGGCACCATGGCCAATCTGTATATCGCGTACCCCCGGAAGTTGGCACCCGCAATCGAGAAAGTGGGTAACTATGGAATAAGGTAGAAGCATGACCACATATGTGAATCCGTTGGACTTCCAACTAGCACACGAAGGAATTTTCGGAAAGCACACTAAACAGATGAATTAGAAAACAAAAGGGATAGTAAAACTGGAAAAAGTAGAAATAGGGAGGGCAGAAAGGCCCATTACTACCAAGTCATCGTTTTCAATTCTAATATTATATGCCCCCACCCGGTTTGTATATTTAATTTACCAGCACACTTGGTATACCTTTTAGAATATTGTACCACAGAACCCTCTGTTGATGCATAGAACAATTCATCTCCATGTCCAAGCAACCTGTTTTTTCCAAGGCAGCAACGTCGAATATGCAATGCACATGGAGGCAAGTTAGTAAGAAGACAGACATCTAAAATAAAGAGAAACAGTTCTATTTACCCACCAAAGAGTCCATCGTCATGTCCAACCATTATGTTTGTTTAAATGCAGCAAAACACAACGGACATGAACTAGCTTAGTATGCAGGAAGGCATGTATTGAAGATAACTTATAATGAAGACAGACATGTAAAAGAAAGAGAAAGAGGGTTATTTACTCGCGAAAGAGACCATCGTCATCTCCACCTATTCTATTTGTTTAAATGCAGCAATGCAGCGAAAACACAGCAAGCGAAGCAGGTTAGTATGTAGGAAGGCATGCAACGAAGACAACTTACCATGTAGAAAGGCACACAACATATACATATAATAAACTAGTTGAGCACATATACAGACCATAAATGAAATACAAAACAACTCAATATGAAACAACAGTGCAAGCATGCACTTTTCTATATCCTCTTCAACCGATGCAGTGGAGACTCCCTCGCTTTCTCCAGCTATTTTGTTTGTTTGAATGTGGGAACGCACAAAATACAATGAACATCAATGGAATCTGGTATTCACCGAAGAACAAGCAATATGTACATACACTAAAATAGACTCAACAAATAGTTTAGAAAGGTAGAAACAAGAACCTATGCGCTTCTCTATCCATGGTTGTAAACGTGTAATTTTTTTTCCCTACCCAAAATATATTACAAGGCACAAAATATCACGCAGTTGCATGGTCGTAGTTAAACGATTTCTGGTTTTCCGTGGAAATTTATCCAGATATGATTCCACCGATGGAAATACATGTTCTTTATCCTCTACACAGACTGTTGTGCCCACGATACAAGTTTTCGGTTTTCTGTGGCAAACCACCCAGACATACTTCCAGACATCCAAATATAATCTTTCAGAAACTTCGTTGCACATATCATATCTTCAGTACAACACAAATTGTATCGTGTGCACACCAGTCTATGTAGAGGAGAAAGAACATGTAATGTCATATCGGCACATCTGACCATACATGGCTTATAAATGTAGCTTTCATACATATTCTTTATTCCAACAAAAAAATAGCGGATATTGCAATTTCACATATAATCCTTGAACAATTTTGCATGCAACTATTTTCTTTCATGCCAGCAGTGAAGCACCAACAAAATCTCACAGAATAACAGATATCAGCCTCGACAGACAGGGAAAATAACACAACTGCATGTCGACTCCTGGGTGCAGAGGTTGAACATCGTAAAGCACCCAAAAAAACAATAATAATCCAAAAAGAAAAAAGAAAAAAGAAAAGCTCCAACCACTACCATTGGACCCCAACCCTGCAAGGTCGAATCAAAGAAAAGAAAACAGCAAGCACCAGACCAGCGAGAAAGCACGAACAGGCTGAACTGCACCCCCAGGGCCCCAAAGCGCAAACCTGAGCCAAACAAACAGAACAGCAACCCACGAACCAACGAACCAGCAAGAACCACCGAGCCAGTAAACAACATATGTATCTCCAACGATTACGAAACTGCAGCCCAAGCACAGAAGCAACCGGAAACATACGAGGAGCATGCGACTACAAATAAGAAAACATTCTTACTTGCAAATTGAAAACACTGAACAACAAACAAGGAATACAAAATGAAAGTATGGCATCGAAACTTACTCTGGAACTATGAAATAAAGAAGTGCAGGTCGAATCGCGAGCGAAACAACAACAAGCAGAAACCGAGAAACTAGTGAAGAATGAGCACTCACCGAACCAGTAAACAATGTATGTAGATTCAACGATTAGGAAATTGCATTGCAAAGGCAGAACAAGGACGAAACATACAATGGCTATTAAATTGGCGGTGGACAAAGAAGACTATGCAAATTCACTATTACTGTATAGAAAATTTTGAGGAAAAATGTACTCCGAGAAGCGTATTTACATAAACATTTAAGGTTGTCAGGTTGTCTAAGGACCTCGCAGTATGCAAACATTTAAGTTGTCAGGGTTGTTCGAGGACATCACGTCATGTAAACATTTAAGCTATCAGGCCTATTGAGGCATCTCGGAATAAGTGTCAATACATTTCAACAAAAATACATCCGCCAAAGATGCTATAAACTTTGGAATTCTCAATCACTATAAAGCTTGGATATAAAAACATTTCAATATGCTTAGTACATATCAAAACTTACGGTTATATTCAACTAGCAGAAAATGCTAATACAAACATTCGAACTAATGCTAGCACTAATCCACCTTCAAGCAATATAAAGGAAAAATATATGATTAAAAAACATTGTATACAAGAAAAAGTTTGGATATGTTGCCATATAAAACATTGGGAATAGCGAAGTCGGCAATAAGACCTCCAATCTCTTATCCAATCAAATCAGTATGTATATGTTACTTTTTATTATATAAAAATATATGTTTTTAATTCCATAGCTCCAACAATAGGTATTGTGCAAATATTTCGGGTCAAAGGACAAACTAATATGTATTCAACGAATTACCTATCGCTATAGTCCCTTTATGCCTACGGCAGGGACTAATAAGTAATTTTATTGAGAGAGGTTGGTCAGATTGATCCTTGCTCGATCGGCGATCGAGAATGGTCAAATTTTAAATCTTTTAATGACACGAAGAGTTATTTCTCTAGTTCATGAAGGTCAATTCTTGTAGCTCTCCAAGGTTACCATTAAACAAATAAATAATAGACCAATTAATGTTTAAGTGGAATAGTCTTTGGGAGGCTATGATACTAAGGAATGAAAATTAAAATGTTTTTAATTTGTTCAATAGATCATCCTTGGAGATGGTAATATTGAACGACGTCATAATTAATGTGATAAAGGAATATACCATACTTTCTATAAGTCCATCTTATATTAAGGGATGTTCTTAGAGTTTGTGGTACAAGTATAATACTTAATTTTGGAGTACACTCATACTATGGATAGTCCTTCCATTATTTTGTTTTGAAGAATTTTTTTGGCATAAAATGTCACATTCCCTTCATTCTTTTGTTAAGAATTTGATAAGGTAGTGATACATTGTTAAAAGAAAACAATTTTATAGTTTAATTAAATATTAGCAACTATTGAAGGAACCTTAAGACTTAAATGGTAGTGGGCAATAGAATTTAGTGAATTGACTTGAGAAATTATCATAAGGAATTCATATGATAGTGAATAATGAAATCCTGGGATCACTAAAAATAGATAGAGTCTTTAATTTTAATAGATGTATCTATTAATTTTTAAATTAGGGATAAATTCTTGAAGTTAGGAAGTTCTTGATTTATTGGAATTGGAAATTGGATAAGCACTATGTGATAAATTCAATAAATATTGACTTGGCATGGAATGTGAATTTATGAGTATTGTTGTGTATGTATGGTTTGTTATATTCAAAAAAACCTTGACCGCGATGATCATATCAAGTGTACTATTGAATTAAATAACTGAAGGAATAATTGTAGCACTAAAACCTCACATCTAGTTATGTGAAGCATAGTAGTATAATGTTAGCGTAATTAAATATGTCGTGCATAGTGAAGATAATTAATTCATTGCAAAATCTTGAGAAACCTGTTGATATTATGGTAGTTGTGGGAGGTATTAAACATCCACGTGTAACCCTGACAAGAATAGAATATTCTGGGAAGCAAGAAGAAAACCTAAAGCATTGGACATAACCCTAGAAGACAAGTCGGTTAAAGAAAATAATTAATATTGAGTTTTTAGCCTCCAGAAAGAGAAGTTGGCCCAGACATCTACAAAAGAGTAGCATAAATACAGGATGTCAGAGCTCATTTGGACTCACACAGCTCGCAACTGCAAAAATTTAGTAAGTGCACAAGTTTAGAGAGTAGTTGCAGTTGCAGCGACTGCAACTAGTATTTTTGGTTTTAGGCTTGGACTTTCTCTTGGTTATGGTTTGGACTTTTTGTTTGGTACACTAGCTCTGGAGAGTGGTACGCTACCTTGATTGGCTTTTGCTTCTAAGGTTTTCTTCCGGAATTGTTCTCTCTTTCAAGGTTAAGGTGCTCAGGGGTGGCTTCAGCCTATGTTTGGGTGACAATATTGCTATATTTTCTATGGTTAAACGAGCACACCTATTATTTATAACAAGTTATGGGCCCACACTATCTTTGGACAGTCTAAGCATTGGAAGATAGATTGAGAGAATTTTGCTCAGTTACAGTTGCAGTTGCAGTCAAATTTTTTGTTGCAACAATGAAACCCTAACCCTCTTGTTAAGGCACCTTAAGTGAAGAAATTGACCCAATTTCTGGATAGCCTAGTTCTCCCTAAACTAGCGCACCTCTTGGTACTCTTAGCAAGATAAGACGTCAAGTTTGAGTTTTTGGTCAAATTCAAAGGTTGACCAAGTCAAAGAAGTCGTGACTTACTCTGTGAAGTGAGAAAAAAAGTTAGAAGGGGCTTCTAACTTCAGAGCATGGAAGACAAGGATTGACCTCATCCTTGCCAAGAATAAAGTGTTGGATATCATGAAAGGAAAGATCGTGGAACCACAGTTTGAAGAAGGAAAAGAGAAGGAACCTCAGAATGTTGCAGTTATGGAGAAGTTCAAGTACAATGACATTAATTCCATGAGTATCATAGTGGAATTTGTAAAATACCGCTTGATACCCTACATCTCTCATATTGACTCATCTAAGAATATGTATGATTCCCTAAATAATCTCTTCTCAATCAGAAACATTGGACAAGTAACGAGTCTGAAGAATGAGCTTCATGACATGAAAATGAATGATGATGAAAGCATAACATCATAATTTGTGAGTATCTCTCAGTTAAGAGATCAACTATAAGCTATTGAAGAAATCATTTCAAGGAACTAGTAAATATAGTACTCAACAGCTTTCCCAATACATGGGATTCATTTTCCGCAAGCATGAACACAAGAAAGGAGTATCTCACATTTGAAGAACTTTGGACTTGTTCTGCACAAGAAGAATCAAGGATTAGCACAAAAGAGAAATACCAAAAGAAATACGATGATCAAGCCTTCAAAGAAAAAGCTCCAGTCCTCAAAATTTCAAATTTAAAACCATGATAACCATAACCAAAGAGAATATAGATATGAACGTATATCTTCTATGCATAAATTAAAATCGATAGAAGAAGAAAAAATGGATTGGGAACCAAATCAAATACCAACCTAAAGAATGGTGTTGAGTTCATGTGGAATTGATCATCTTCCTCCCCTTGGATTGAGGATGAGTTGGCCACTATCCCACCTGGATCAAGGTGAATTAAATTGAAACCTTCATTACCTATCATCCATGTTTTGATGTTTCAATTAGTTAAGATCGAAACAACAACCTCATCAGGATATAAATCCCCCTCTGTTTTTATAGAGGTGGTACTCCTCTTTGAATTATTTAAATATTTGTCTTTGAATATCTTGGGACAATGATATTAAAACGGGAGAGTGCTAAATAGAAAACTCCAAAATCTTTATCACTCAAATAAATAAAATATTGAAAAGCATATACCTACATCAAAAATTACTGAAAAATGGACCAGGAACCTTCACTCATAAAATAGAGAATTTGCATAAATATGATACAAAGTAACTATAGAAAATATAACATGAATATCACATCCAAGGTTTGATCCAAGTGGATATTGGTGGCCACCCACCTATTCCAACTGGCTCCTCGTGTTCGTTTTTTGTTCAGCACGTTCTTTTGTACTGCTTTGTAATTGTGAGTTCTACACTTCTGGGGTTGTATGAAGCCCCACACATCCTCCAGGTGGATACGGGTGGCCTCTCGCCTAATCCAACTGGCTTATTTTGTATGTTTTCATGTCAGCACATCTTGTTTTACTTCCAGGGCCCTAAATGTTGTTTTTTTTTCAAATAGAAATGGAGTTCCTAGACATCGCCTCATTGGGCACGACTTGTAGATACGTTGTCAAGATCGAGCAGAAATTTAAGCAGAAATGACAAGAGTTTGGATCTACAAACCCCTCATGGCCAAAGCATGGCAAAGGCAGACCCAACCCACACAGCAAGGGACCAAGTCGAGATGGTCACCCTCAGGACAACCAGTCCAAGCCACAACACAAGAAGGGAAATGAGAAGATGAAGAAGGACACGAGAAAATGGCGTGAGTACCATAAAAGTCTTTGGAATAACACTGAAGAATGTCGCTCCAAGAAGTCCCTCATGGTCGAGCTAAAGTATTCTGAGTCAGAGGTCGATTCTAATTCTAAGTCAAATTCTGAAAGAGGGAAGAGAATTATTGATGTTGAACACAGTGCCACTGTCGCTACCACCTAATTCCAGCCAAGTGAACTAGAAGAACCAGAGGAAGGGGAACACTTCTTTCACTCGCAAATGTGGTTCAAGGGGGCTTCGATTCATTTCATTGTCGGCAGCGGTAGTTATAAGAACCTAATTTCAGCAGAGGTCGTCAAGCAGTTGGACTTGCCAATGACACCGCACCCACAGCCCTACACCATCGGCTGGCTTCGCCAAGGAAGATATATATATTTCAGCCAACAGTGTTGTCTGCCCTACGACATCAAGCCTTTCAAAGATGAGGTATTGTGTGATATTTCTCCCCTTAAATTTTGTGATGTTCTTTCAGGACAATCATATTTCCGGAAGCGTCATGTTGTGTATGAGTCTAGACCCCGCAATGTTATTATTACTTTGGGTAGACAATTGTATAGGATCATAGAGGTAGCATCACCTACTGTTATTTCTTTAATCTCTACTAAGAAATGCAGTAAGGTCATTTCATAGACTGGGAAGTTCATCTTCTTTGTGATCCATGTTCACAGTAAGCAGAAGTTCATCGCCACATCTGTGGCCTCTACACAGTGCCTCCCTTTGCGGCAGAAGCAAGTGGACAGGATAGTGGAAGAATACAAAGACATCTTCACATCACCTACAGGGGTATCGATACACTTCCAAGTCAAGCATCCAATTGATCTGACCCCTTGCGTGCCCCTACCTAATGAACCAATCTATTGGTGCTCGCTGATGGAGAATGATGAAATCAAGCGTCAAATCCAAGAGATTCTTTAAAAGGGGAAAATTAGGCCCAACTCCTCCCCTTGCGGAATCTGATTGTACTAGTGCAGAAGAAGGAAGAGACTTCGTGACTCTGCATTGATTACATATCCTTAAACAAAATCACAATCAGGAACCGCTACCCCATTCCCATGATTGATTACCTTCTTGACCAACTCAAGGGGGGAAATTTCTTCAACAAGATTGACCTAAAGTCTGGCTACCACCAGGTTCCCATCGAACCAACTGATGTATGGAAGACGGCCTTCAAGTCTAAAGAAGGTCTCTATGAATGGATAGTCATGCCCTTTGGCTTAACAAGTGCACCAACCACTTTCATGAGGTTGACCGATGATGTATTGAGACCCTTCACCAACTCCTTTGTGGTATAATGTTTGGATGACATCCTCATCTTCATCAGAATGTGGGAGGAGCACATGCGTCATATTCAGTAGGTTTTGAGCACTCTACAGCAGCACAAGCTTTATGCCAACTTGGAAAAATGATCTTTTGGCATGAACAGGGTCCAATACTTGGGCTACATTGTTGATGAGCATGGGGTACATGTTGATCTACCTAAGATCCAATTCATTTGTCACTGGCCAGCCCCGACGACATTGACCGAACTTTGAATCTTTTTTGGACTAGCCAATTTCTACCGAAGGTTCATGTTGGGATTCTCCCATATTGCATGGGCCCTCAGTCAAGTGACCAAGGGAGGTGTCAGGGCCAATTTTTTGTGGGGGAAGGAAAAGCAATGAGCATTCGATGATCTGAAGCATCGCTTGTGCTCAGCTCCAGTACTCTCATTGCTCGATCTGCAGCAACCATTCGAGATTGAGATTGATGCATCTGACTATGTTGTGGGCATAGTTCTCACTCAGCATGAGCATCTGGTGGCATTCCATAGTGAGACACTCTCTGATATTGTTCGGAAATACCCCACCTATGACAAGGAAATGTATTCCATTGTACAAGTGTGTCATCAATGGAAACATTACATTCTAGGTAAAGAGACGATCATACACATTGATCACAAGCCTCTGCAGTTCATACAGACATAGGGGAAATTGCATAACGACCACCATCAAAAGTGGTCCACCTACCTGTAGTAGTTTCATCTCAACATCAACTATAAGACATGTATCTCTAATCATGTCACTGACTGCCTCAGTCGGCCTCCTGTGGTTGCACTCACCACTGTGCTCCATTCTTGTGGACATGAAGCATCTGAGTGGCCCCAACTTTATCAACAAGATCTGGACTTCACCACCACATATCATCTCTTCGGTACAGGCGCAACTGCCACTGATTTTCACATTCAGGATGGACTCTTATGCCACCTGGGCCATCTTTGTGTTCCTACAAGCGAGCATGCAAAGTTGATTTGGGAATCCCACTATAGTCAGGTGGGGGGACATTTTGGCATAGAGAAAATTGTGGTCGTTCTTCAGAAATATTTTTATTGGCCAAAACTTCAACATGACGTCAGCAAATATATCATATCTTTCACTTCATGTTCCATTATCAATCCCGCCATCAAGAAGCAAGGCTTATACACCCCTCTTCCTATTCCCTAGAAGCCTTGGGAATCCATCTCAATGGACTACATGTCTGGTTTTTCGTCCACCAAGCAAGGAAATGATTGTGTGTTTTTGGTCGTTGATCGGTTTTCAAAGATGGCCATCCTCGCAGCCTGTAAGAAGAATTTCACAGTGGCAGATATTTTCAAGATCTTCTTCAAACGAGTGTGAGTCCACTTTGGGATACCACAGACCATCATCTTCGACCGAGATAGAAGGTTCCTCATCACCTTTTGGTCGAGTCTCTAGTCTCTGTTGGACACCAAGCTCATAAAATCCACTACTTTCCACCCCAAAACCGATGGCCAAACAGAGGTCGCCAATCGGATGATTGTGCACATCTTGCGCATGTACAATTTTAACCATCCACGTACATGGGACGAGAGACTCCCATATGTCCAACACAGTTACAACAGGTCTCTCCACAGTTCTACCGGCCATAGCCCATTTCAGGTGGGTCTGGGATTCCAACCCTTGGGACCCATTGATGTTGCACTTCCTCTTGCCACCGCACAGACAGAATCTTCCCCTGATCATTCTACGATCAACAAAGCCACCATATTCATTGAGCGGATTCAACACATCCACCAACAGGTCCAGGAGATTTTGCAAAAATTTGATGCTAAGTACAAGAAGCTCCATGATCAACACAGGGTACCACACCAGTTTCAAGTTGGTGACAAAGTCTAGTTACATTTGCAGAAGGAGTGTCTCACCAGGCCCCGTCGGAAGTTTCACCCACTTCGTTATGGGCCTTACACTATCACCAAGGATATGGGTGGAAATGCTTTTGAGCTCAACACTGCGCCCTTCCTTGGTCTACATCCATTATTCAATGTGGACCTCCTTTGGCCATATTTTCCCCCATTATTGGACACCTTTGAGATCGCAGAACATATGACACCAACAGAGCTCAACCCTGACTACATGGAACAAGCATCCACTGATCAGATACTGGACACACAAGTCAAGGTCACTCGTCAGCATTGGATCCATCTTTATCGGGTTGTCAAGGCAGGGAAACTCCTATATCAAGGAAAGTGGCTCACCCGAGGCCAAATCCAGCAAAATTTTCCTCACCTGATGGGGGAACTCAACGCAATGGATACCATTTCTTCCTAAGAGGGGAGGATTGATCCAAGTGGATATTGGTGGCCACCCACCTATTCCAACTGGCTCCTCATGTTCATTTTTTGTTCATCGCGTTCTTCTGTACTGCTTTGTAATTGTGAGTTCTACACTTTTGGGGTTGTCTGAAGCCCCACACATCCTCCAGGTGGATATGGGTGGCCTCTCACCTAATCCAACTAGCTTATTTTGTATGTTTTTCATGTCAGCACATCTTGTTGTACTTCCAGGGTCGTTTTGGGGCCATAAACATTGTTTTTTTGGCTTGTCACAGTCAAACAGTGGATGGAGTCAAAGTTTGATGGCAGAATGTGTATCTCTTTGAAAAACCTCTCCAACATGCTATCACGCACCTAAAACAGAGGTTGTATGCAAAAGTTACGACCCTTGGAAGTTGAGGTACCAAATTACACCAACTTACCCATAGGGCCCACATGACTTTTGGCATTTCACCTTCTAGGGTTAGGTTTTTGGATGTCTAGGGTTTTGGCATTCATGAGTAATATTAAAAATTCCTCTAGAGCCTCATTGTAATCCATTTTGATTAGATGAATGCATGTAGAAGCCACATCTCTTCTCAAAGATAGCTACCACCATTCAAGCAAATGTTTTAGTTCTGCAGTTTTACAATTTCATCCTATTTCATGATTTAATAGAATATATTGTTCACTGGATATTTGTGTTATTCTTCATATCTTTGTGTTTATTATATTTAGTCTGTTAATCAGTTCATTCCACTCCTAAATCCGGATCAAGGTTGGACCTGAAAAGAATACAAAAGAGAAGGATCAGAAAATCGGTTATCTTTTTCTTAGGACAGATAAAACACAATTGGATGACTTTATTAACAATAGAAATGAATTGGGAAGAATGTGATATTTGTTACTCACCGTGATGGAATCTTTTCTCCTCATTTTCTTTCTAATGTCCCTCTTGTATCATCCCTTGTCGCAGTTTCTCAACTAGTACCAACTGCATGTAACTGATCTTCTTCGATTATCTTGATTAGGGATTTTTTTAACCACTTTTCAATAAACTCTTTCATTGGTGCAACATTTATTTATTGTCTAACTTTGATATCAAATATTGTTCCTTCTAATTCTCTTAATTCAAGTGAAAATTGGTGGAATGTATCTTCAATATCTTCGTTTCTATTTACATAACTTACCAACCAATTTTCAAATTCATTTTCAGTAAACTCAGTAATATTATTAAATTTTTCAGTGGATATGCTTTTTAATATTTCCATGTGTTCCTCAAATGGTTTCCTTGTCATAAGTATGGAATTTAAAATTAAATTTGTGTATTGGACCTCCCCTGTAGTTCCTACCGGGTCTATTTCCGTCAATTTGTGATATAATGCTTCCTTTTTTGCGACCAGAGCATCACAATCGTCTAATATTTCTTTCAACACTTTTATATTTTTTATCCAGCAAGCTTTCAATTGTTTTATTCGAGTAGGGGAAGGTAGGTCTTCTTCTTCTCTTTTCATTTTGGTCAAACAATAAACCTTTAAGATAAATGTGATAACATCATCCTTATAGAAACTTTCTTCATTATTAAAGTCATCATGGAGATATTCCCTTATTATTTTAAATTGTTTAACTTGGAACCAAAATAAATGATATTATTCCCTACATCCCATGCCTCTAAAATAAGGGACATTCTCTTTTTAATGTTTTCTCCAACAAATTGCTTGATTGTAGCTAACAAACTTAATGTTCCTTTCAACTTTGACTTGGGTGTTCCGTTGGGATTTCTCCTAGGTTGAATAGTAGCAATTGGACTTAGAAAAATAGGAGGTGGCATCAAAGCACATTACAATTCTTTAATCCTTTATTTAAGTCTTGTATTTATGGCTTCCATTTCATCAACTGATACCTCCAAAGCATCATCGGTACCTTTATGAATTTGGACAATTCTCGATGGTGGGACTCCATTCAGGTCAAGCTTTGTATCTTTCTCTTGGATTATTTTTCCTTTAGAATTCACTCATTCAAATACTAACTTCTTTAAATATTTTTCAAATAATGCGCTATGGAGGGTCAAGGATTCTTCTTCATAAAAAAAAGGCTCTTGAGTTGTCAATTTTGTCACTACTTCTATGTTTTGTTGAACCCTCTGCTCATCATCTAGAAATTTTGTATCCTTTATGTTTGCATCTAGCTCCATGTCTTCAAGAAGATCGTCCTCATCAGGTATGACCTCGTCTACTTCATGTTGGTTATTATGCCTTTTCCTCTTATTTATTGGTAATGTGTGAGGTCTTTCAACACTCTTTTTGGGGTGATTAGGATCATCTCCATCACCTGAATTCTCAATTAATAACTTTTGTTTCTCTTGCATAACAGTGTGTGGATTTTGCTTGGGTTTGTCGCTTCTCTGAGAAGAACTTTGAGACTTTGTATGTCTTTCATTTATAACCCTTTCGTGTTGTCGATGTGCTTCATTTGTACTGATAATAGTCTCAAGATCTGCAACTAATACTTCTTCAGAGTTGTTGTCATCATTTTCTTCTTCTCCATATATACAAGTGTTTATGTATGATGCATTGAAACCTACAAAGACCATATGATTCATGAAATATTGTTGGGGGTCAAACTCCTTCACTTGATTTTCCAATTTTAAATTATACTGGTTGAATTGGGTTGCAAATTCATCAATCTTTGAAGCACTTTTCAATGAAATCTCACCAACTTTCCACAAAAATGGAATGAATTGCCTTTTCTTCCTTTGATAGAAGAAATTAGCCCAGAATTTGTATTGTCTACAAACTTCTACCATAAATATCTTGGCTGGTACATAAAACAAAAGATAAATTGGGGCTTCTCGAGATCAATAAACTTTGATTATGATATATTGTTCATTTGATTCAAAATTTCCCCTTTTATCTAAAAATTTTGTCGCTTCCAATGACAATCTTGAAGTATTGTTTCCAAACATGAGTTTTTTAAAAGAAGATTGAAAGGAATCATAAACTTTGTAAAAGTGATACATTGATTTATGTTTCCATAAAGCAAGATACCATGTGTGAACTGGGTTTGTCTTGGAATCAACTTTCCTTGACAAATGCAGTCCTTGAAATACATGATAATATACAATAGCGAAGACCAAATATGTAGACATGTAAAATTTCTTATCCTTCTTAAAATTTTATAATTTAAATGAAATCTTAGTAGATATGATTTTTGACTAGTCGAAAAATCTCTTTCCTTGAATAGAATAATATAAAATATAGACAGCTAAACAAGGGATAGTAGCAGTTGACTCATGTCCAAATACCCTAGCAATAAGCCATGTCATTTCTTTGTAAGCTTTCTTCAATTGACTAACATGTATCACTGATAAATCCTATGGCATTGTCGTCTAGTCTTTGAGACATTGCGGCGATAAGTTTCTACCATCGTTTTTAGCCCTGATGAAATTCTTGTCTTCGTTAACCTTGAAGGTTGTTGTCAACTCCGATAATCTGAGCATTTGATTGAAAGTTGATGGCATCAAAGAGATTGGGGACTATCCTTTCAATTTAATAATTCTTTGGTCTTTCTCATAATTGTTTGTGCACCATATTACCAATTCTTTTGCATCAAAGACCTCTGGAACGCATCCTACCTTTGTGATCCCTGATATCCAGATATCATCAACATTCCTTTCTTTGGGCGGTAATGTGGAATAATATATGTAAGCTCTTGACCAATGGTATTTTGGGTCCTCTCGTGCAAATGTATTCAACGTATCCCAACAAAATCTTTATGTTCTTCTCACCATCATTCTTAAGAGTTGTCCAAGCATGCACAGTCTTTCTGGAATAGTAAAATAATAAAAAAATTATATTAACCATTGGAGCTCTTATTTCAAAAGAATGTTTAATTTGAATTTATGAGATAGGTCTCTAGAAAAACGCCATTAATAACAGTGCTTTAGTAATTAACCATCTGTCGTTTCACATAAGATGTGTATTAAATGTTTCTTGGTTAGTGTAACAAGGAATAAGGATTCACAGTGGAGCGGAGAAAAGAAATATATAGAAAAAGTTAAATGGAACAAGTATGCTCCTGCGACTTCATGAAATATTTTGAAATATTACTAAGTGTAGGATGGTGGACGGATAGACGAAAGAAAGAAAAATTTTCAAAGTAGTGATGCAAACTCCACTTTTGTGGTTGAACTTAAGAAACTAAGTATGGGAACATCAAGGAGATGAGTAAAGTCTCGAGAAAACGGCTATGTACCAAAGGGAGGACGGACGGACTTGTGAATGAGTTGGTGAAATGCTACACACTCGCGAACCCGTCGTTCCGCGAAGAGTATGAGAAAAAAACTAAGTGTTGGTGCATATCGTGTGCAGTGGAATATAAAGTTCATTTTGGTGATGGCAGAGGAGCAAACTTGAGTGATGATATTGAGACCAACCCGCGAACCCGCCATAGGTTGAAATTTTTTCTAAGTAAAGAAAAGATTGAAAAAAAAAATATTAACTTATATACAGGTCAACACCCTGCTAACTTAGACATGTGCGAGGAGGCCTTGGGTCTCATCGAGTTTATTGTTCTATGTTGGTTGATGGGATTGCATGTGAGAGACACGGGCTTGATACATTTGAGGTACTTGTCATTTAATTAGTGAGGAGCAAATTATGGTATATATTGGGTGGTTAGAGCACCATTTACCCAAAGCTCCCCCATTTTCAATGTTATTTCCTTATTGGTCATTAGGTCAACTTGACAATTGTGGTTCCTTAGAACATAAAAGGTCATGTCTTGAATTTTTGAAGCCTCGTATTGCATTATATTCAGGATTGAGCAAGTATATCATCATTATGACATAATTTCTTGATCATTGACTTAACAAATATGCAAGAGTCCCCCAAGACTAATAGGTGTTGGATATGTTTTTCCACCACTAATCTTAGCCTCTGGAATAATGAGTAAGCTTATGCATGATTATTAGATAATGTTCTTAAAACCCTAAGCATATGACAAATCAATTTTTCCTATGGGATCAGTGAGGATCCCCCCCACACCTACCACCCTTAAATGAATTAATGTAATTTTACAAATAACTCATGAGGTGTGTATTTATACACAACTTATCATGCAAGGCACCTTCCTCCATAAGGGGGTTATGGGTCCTCATAAATGTCTAGGTTAGCCTTGGTTACCTAGAAAAATATAAATAAAGTTTACTAGGTTGGTTATTCATTAGAGTAAATTGGGGTCTAAAATGGGCCTCCTAAGAAAAATATTAAAATAGTAAAAGCATAAGCCACATCACACTAAGTATACGTCACATCACATTAAGTTAGAGGTGTTAACTAATGAAGACTAATCTAAATTGTCTCATTATTGTTACCAAGTTGAGTTGGTATAAAGTTAAGAGATGAAAGTAAAAATTAATAATAATTTTTTTTTTAAATATTGTGAACCGTTCAAAATATTTAGATTTATATTATATTTTATTTAAAATAATTTATAATTAATTAAATATATTATAATTTTTTATATACTTAATAATTATATTAAAACTCAAAAAAACTAATTATAATTAAATAATATAATTATAATAATAGTAAAAAATTTAAAAACAATAATAATATACACTTCTTATAAATATTTTATAAGATACATAATTCATTATTGTAAATAATATAATTGATTAATTATTAGATATTATATTTATAAGATACATAATTTTATTGTAGAAAATATAATTGATTAATTATTAGATATTATATTTATAAGATACATAATTCATTATTGTAGATAATATTAGATATTATATAGATGATTGTAGATAATATAATTGATTAATTATTAGATATTATATAGATGATTGTAGTGATGATTATGGTTAAACCAAAATTGTCTATTATTATATAACTAGTGAATTATATTATATATTATGTAATATAATATATTATATTATAACTCATTAATTGTAATTAGTTGTAACTAATGAGTTATAATATATTATATAATATATCTCATTAGTAGTAATTGATAATTTATGTTATATAATATAATGTATTATATATTTTATAATTTAATCATGCATATATATTTAATTAGTTAATAATATAAAATGTTCAATGTTATTTGAATTTATGTGAGATTTATTTTCAAAAGTATTGGAAGTAATGATAATATAAAATACTCTATATGTAGTTCATTATTGTGAAATAAAAATATGACACGTGATCTTCTTTGACTTCTATAATTCAAACTCAACAATTATCGTTGACCCAATTTCTTGAAGTTCTATTGGTTTTTTAATTTCAACTCATCAACCATATTTTTTTTATTATGAGACTCATTTTATACCCATGTTTACTTTAATGAAACCATAATCTATTAATACATTAATGAGGGTGTCTAACAATAATGGAAAATAATCACTAGTGAAGATGACCATCATTCAACACCCCACCTTAATATAAGCATAGGGTCATGGAGAAAGATGACAAGTTAAAAAAGGAGTAGGTGTATCCAACTCAAATAGAGAGACAATCATAGCTATAATATGAGAGTGGGTTTATGGTGACCCAACTTCATACAAATGTGGAAGGATTTATGAATGCCCAACCATCATCAACATAGAACTACTACATTGGAAGAAATGTAATCTCTAAACTATGAACTATCTAGGGTAATATGATCATGATATTTCCCTATGATAAAGAAATGTTATAAAGAGGCATAAATGCAAGAGAGAAGGTATAAAAGT
>ML788958.1:228581-249220 GCA_009831015.1 Picea engelmannii
ATGTTCTAGAGTTGCACAATATCTTGTATGTTCTTGGTTTAACAAAGAATCTTCTTTCAGTTTCTTGAATGACAAATCTATATTGTATGGCATAGTTGGATGATCAACAAGTGATTATTAGATTACACAACCTTGATCCTAGTCCAGTTTTGGCTAGAGAGGTGCATGAAGGTGGCCTTTACAAGCTGCTAGTGTTAAATTTCGCAGCATCGACAGTCATTCTCCAATGAGTGGCCATATGGGCCACCCTGAGGCTAGCCAAGGAGATTTAGAGAATCAACCAGTCTTGTGAGGTATTGACAAAAGCCAGGGGGAACGTAAAACCTCTGTGAGTCAAACCAAAAGTCAGGATGAACGAGATGCTATAAGATCTTGTGAGTCAAGCCAAGGCAAAGGTAGAAGCCTTGTAAGTCTAAGACAAAAGTCAAGATGTAAGTCTAATGCAAAAGTCAAGGGGAATGTACAACCTCTGTGAGCATATACAGTCTAGTGCAAAAGTCAGGGGGAACGTACAACCTCTGTGAGCATAGACAAACTAGGGCAAAAGTCAGGGGGAACGTACAAACTCTATGAGCCTAGACAAGCCTTGTGAGCCATGAACAAAAGTCAAGGCATCTAGCAAAAGTTAGGTTGAACGTAAAATTCCTATGAGCTAGAAACAAACAATCTTCCTTGTATTGCAAATGATGTAAATGTATTGATCTAGTGCGTTGGCACGTTTTACACTATCCACCATGAAGAAATTTGAATTGCTATGTAAAGAGTCAAGTTGTAAAAGTCAAAATTGCATGTCTAGGTCAAAGTCAAAGTTGTCAAGTTTTTGTTGCATGTCACATGCCGCATGTTGCATGCTGCATGCATGCATGCATGTCTAGTTGTATGCATGCATGTCATGTGCACGCTGAGTAGTTCACATGCATGCCCTGTCAAGGGCGAGTTGTAACTGAAGTGTAAAGTCAAGTTCTAAACTTGAACTAAAGTGTAAAGCTGAGTTATGACTAGCATGCAATAAAGGTTCTAATTCGAGCCCTCTCCTTCACCTCTCCATTCCTATATAAGCAGAGGTCGACCCTCCTTATTGTCATTGTGTTTTGTGAGGGTGTGAATGCTTGTTTAATGTGCTGAAGTATATCAGTCCATATAGGCAGCGTATATCAGTGTACAGGAGGCTGCTATAACAGTTATATAGGCAGCGAATATCAGTCCAGAAAGGAAGTTGCTATAACAGTTCATATAGGCAGCGTATATCAGTCTACTAGAGGCTTCTATAACAGTGATATGGGCAACGAATATCAGTCCAGAAAGGAAGTTGCTATAACAGTTCATATAGGCAGCGTATATCAGTCTACAGGAGGCTGCTATAACAGTCCTATAGGCAACCAATATCAGTCCAGAAAGAAAGCTGCTATAACAGTTCATATAGGCAGCGTATATCAGTCTACGGGAGGCTGCTATAACAGTCACATAGGCAGCAAATATCAGTCCAGAAAGGAAGCTGCTATAACAGTTAATATAGGAAGCTGCTATAACAGTTAATATAGGCAGCGAATACCAGTACACAGGAGGCTGCTATATCAGTCCACAACAGGGTGCAGTATCAGTCCATTTTAGGGCTGTGTATCAGTCTCATAACAAGCAGCAGTATCAATCCATTAAAGGGCGGCAAATCAGTCCAAGAAGGCAGCGAGTTACACCATCAATGTTGGTCTATAACAGGAGCTTATAACAGCATAGTCTCTCAATAGTCTACAGTCAGGTTAGAGTCATTGGCAAGCTCTTTAAGAGCAGAGTTTTCATGGTGGATATATTGTAAGTGGTCATACATTGTCTTTGCAATAAAGGAAGTTTGTTTGCTGGGGTTTTTCTCCCTGTATAGGGTTTCCCCAGGGTACGTATGGTGTGAAATTGCATGCTTGTTATTCTCTATGGTTTTTACTGTTCAGTTTTGATTATGCATTAAGAATCTAAGTTAAAAGTACAGTCAGAAGTAAAAGAAACTTACAGTATTGAATCACGCTCATAATTTTAACTAGCAGATCTAGCGAAGCATGGTGCTTTGGTGCATGAAAGTGACAATCTATGCGAGTTATGGCACAAGCAATTTTGTCACCTATGTTACCTCACTAAATAGCACCATTAGATTAAAGTCCAAAGATTACTACTAGCTTATGGGAAACTAAGAGGGAGGCCAATGTCACCTTACCAACCCTCTTCACACTTTAGGTTGGCTCTTCTCCAACTCAAGAGGGGCTTCCCTAAGGTAGGATTGCTAAAGCCTAAGCAATAAGGGCTCAAGGTGAAATGAAGAGTGGCTTTAGTAAAACAAGTGTTGTAGAATAGTCTTAAAAAGGTGATGGGAGGATCAAGACTAGTGTCAAGTCCATTGGGCAAAAGTCAAGAATCGATTACCATGAACAATAACTATGGGATTGAAAGTGAAGATGGTCCTAATAAAGGATCTACAAACCATTTATCTTGCTGCCCACAAATGTAGAAGATTACTTGTAGAAATTAAAAATGAGGAAAACCAACAATGCATGTCTGAAGGTATGTCTACAATGGACAACATAAACATAGCAACAAATTCAAATTAAGACAAAGTATGCTACATTATATTGCCAGCCATAGACACAGTAAATAAGATGAGAATGAGCCACAATCAAAGTATTTTTTTGAGAATGAGCCACAGTCAAAGTATTTTTTTTAACAAGGGAACTATCTTCTTAATTAGGAATAGCTGCAAGTGACCTCCAACATTAGTATTCAGCAATATCAACACCAAGAACATATACCACAAAACTAGAAAGCTTGTAACCATCCATTGCCTTCGAGATCTTGAACAAAATCTCAAAGGAGAGAGCTCCCCAAATCCAACCATACATTAAATGGAGATAGAGAACCCTTATATAGGTTTCAGCTCTCTCTCCTTAACAATAAAGAAATATTTGTTTTCCTAGATCCATTAATTCTCCAAGGAATAACAATGAAATATATTTCTCAACAACCTCCTTACTAAAAGTAGCAATGAGTTGTTGAGATCCATATTCTTCTCCAAGACGAAACAATAAATATCCACGAAAAACAATAAGATAATGCTCTCATGTAACCAACTCCATGAGACAAGTCAACAATAATAAAATAATGGAGTTGGTTATGCAACACCCTCCAAGAATAGCACAAGAAGGTGGGACACATCTTCTAGATGAGTGGGTGGTTGGTTGACCATGAGATAAGCTTCCATATGTGTGCCAACCAACAAAGAAAGTAAACAAATATCAAGGCTGCACTTCTCCACGTGGCACATGTGGTCAAAATGCAGCGAGGGTTTTCAAAACAGCATATTTGAAATTGCCATAACCCATTAATATTTATTGGAATTGTTTACTATAGCCACTTTTCAGAAATGTCACAGTCACTATGCATCTAATGGCGTTGATATGGAAACAATCGGAGCAATTTCTCAAAAGATATTTGATGATAAGCTAGCACACATCACCCAAAGTACCCTCTCACATGTGCCATCCAAAAATAGTAAGATGACCCAAGTAAAAATCCAATGACTTCCTCAAACCACTCCAAGAGAGGTTGCTCCACAAGAATATCTCCATAAATGTGCAATGTAACCAACTCAAACCACATGTGTGGCCTACAAGGTTAGGTTGTCTCATCAAATACCATGAAAATTGTGGAATGCATGCTCCATATGACACATGCGGCTCCAAAAGGAAGACGTCCCGTCAAGATAACCATAAAATAATCCATAGTGTGGCCTCCAAAGTGATGAAAAGTCAACAATCCATATAATAATGCCTCAACCAACTCCAAGAAGAGGGGACGGCCCCATCACCTAGCAATAAAATAATAATAATAATGTAATGATGACTCCACATGTGTGCCAACAAGGTGAGTGCTCCACATAGAACCATCATAACAAACCACTTCTACCATCATAACAAACCACTTCTACTGTGAATAATACTAAGATGAGCTAGGGCACTCAAGAGATAGACCTTCCTTTAGTCAAACAAGAGCCAAAACCATCGTTAAATGCCGCAATCATCCTCCAAATCTATGCCTAGGGTGAGTGCTCCACAAAGGATCATAGCACATGCCATAATAAAGTGTAAAGTGTGTCAAAAACCCCTAGGTAAGATAGGGCACTCACATAAGAAAACTCCAACCACATCAATATCATATCAATTAGACCAATAAATCACATTGGAACAATGTAAAAAGGGGGTCTTTGTGCTAGGATAATCACAACATATAAACCATGTCCAACCTCCATGATGAGGTACCATGCTCCATAACCATCAAAAGTATACCGAGAGGGTGATCCATCAATCAAAGGCATGCAAATATGAGAGGAGCCACAAAACCATAAGCCAACTAGCATGATCATCTAACAAGGAGAAGTGAATCTCCTTCAACCCAAAACACCAACTCAACCAAGAAAAGCATCATCCCCAAGCAAAGAAGGAAGGTGGGTACCCCCAATCCATCAAAAACTCCATGGGTACGATGCTGCAAATGATATAGTTGTTCCTGAGATTAATCCTAAGGCTCAAAGAGTAATGTCAGGCATCAAGAGTGTTTGAAGAAAATGTTTTAAATGAGTGCTTTTCCTACCTTTAGTTATATAAGAAATGATCTTTAAATGAAATTAATAATAGGACAGTACAGAGGTTGTATTTCGTTGTCTGAGTTAGAATTATAATATCAGATGGTGTGAAGAAAAGTTACAAAACTGTTAAACAAAGTTAGGCATCAATTGTAGATGAGTCTCACCTTGTTTGTAGCGGAAGAAAAGTAGAGAGCGCACCCTTGAACAGGATATGAAATGCAGTAATTCACGCGGATCGCAGGTCTTGTATTACTTACAGTAAATACAGAGGAAACATTGTTTACCTAATGAATTGTTGATATAATATGATCACAGTAGTTGTAATACTAAATTACAATCAATCGCTTTTCAAGGAATTACATAAAGAAATTCGGAGACATGAAAATACAGAGGAAACACATAACTCAAACCGAACGAAAATTAGAATCTCTGTCTACACTTGTATTAATACTCAAAAAAGAGAGCTTCTCTATTACATCCGGCAAGAAGCAACCTCGAATAGATCTGAAATCTATCTATTTATACAAAAATTATCACAACTCAAAAACCGTTGGACTTCATACGATATCTCCTAAAAATAGAATGTAATTCGAATGAAACGACAGCAGGCAGATATTGTTTGAGTTGGCACTTTCATCTGTCTCTTCATCTGCTCATAGACGCGCTCGTTTTCCTTTGTTCTTTGAATTGGGCACACATGTCCATTGAGGCCACCATAATCATTTGTTTACTGTCTTCGTCATCTGATTCCATTGCTATCTGTTCTTCGGATGCGTTTATTGGAAAAAGAATATCAGTTGAAAATATGAGGGGAGTGATAATGTGACAAGTAGCTCAGCGTTGGCTCTTTATGTGATGGCTAACAGTTACGAGAAAGAGTAACTGCTCACGAATAGGATGACGTGGGGACAAGTGTAGGTGGTGAGGTAAACGGGGTGATTGATGTGGATGACATGTGTTGCTCCAGCGTCCCTTTACGTTTCTCTATTTTGCGAGGGCGCGAGGGGGTGGTTTGAAGTAATCCACTTTTCGTCCCACAATGCACTTGGTGATGATGCGTATCCCTGAGAGAAAATCGTGGTTTAAATTGCGGGGCCACCCTTTGAAATTAAACCCCGCACAACTTCGCCCCTGCAATCGCTCTCAGCTGTTGATCTCCACGATCCATTAAAATCCGACTGACAATCTTTGCAAAGTGAGATAAGCGCCCAAAGTTAAGCCGAGGTCACAGCTCTTGGTCATATGCAGAGAAGATATAGTGAATTTCGTGCAATTCCTGTACGTCGATCTGAGCGGGGGACACGTGTCAGACGATCCCCATATTTGGCTATTTCGTACTCCGGGGGGGTGGCGGGGGGGCAAGCAGTGTTGAGTAAAGAACTCCCGAAGACCCGAAGCCTATCTAGACCGTTGATCGAAGTGGACATGTGGCAGGAGATCCTGCACTTCGACAGATAACCACTTCGGAAGAAAGACGGATGTGTGAAGCGAGAACTCTCGAAGCCCGGAGTTTCAAAGTAAATCTTCGTCATTGAAATCAAGAGGACACGCGGCAGGAGATCCTGTACTTTGGAGACTTAGCACTTCGAAGATTTGCAACTCGAAACACCTGAAGCCCAGAGTTCCGAAGTAAATTGCAGTCGTCCAATATCAAAGGACACGCGGCATCAGATCTTCCACTTCGGGGACTTAGTGCTCCAGAGAGTTTGTGCTCCCTTTTCTATCTATTTAGCCCCTTCCCTGCTATATTTGGTCATTTTTTTAGTTTATCCAGCTTCTGAACTGATTTATCGTTCCACTAGATTCTGAAATCTAATCCATCAAGTTTTCTTGCAACTTTTCGTGATGCCATAATCCTTAAGGAAATAAGATTAGCCTACATGTAACAAGAGAGGTCTGTAAGTTTTTCAAATAGATAAAACTTGCTAATTGCGAAAGGTGAAAATGAATTCGAAATCGAGGTGCTTTTATTTAAACAAGATTCATTGATCTTTGTATAACCTTACTGACGAAGAATTTATTAACGTTAATGGAGATGTCTACCTGGCGATCCGCAATCCTCGTTTGAATCATTATCCTTAATTAGTCATAAATGCCGTCAATATTTCAACGGTTCGCATTTGGGAGTTTTTGAAGTGACAGAGTGGGAAACTCCCGAATCCCGAATCCGCAGAAAGATTGATCTCTGGATAATCGCTTTTAAAACCTTAATTAATCATGTTTAAAATGGTGCGTTAACTTCAAGTGTTTCGGGAGTTCGGACTTCGAGGACTTTTAATGTATCTCAAGAGGGACTTACCGAAACCCGAAACTGCGAAGCAATTAATTATCTAGTAATCGATCTTAAGTCTTAACTAATCGCACTTAATTTTAAGTATTTCGGAAGTTCAGACTTCGGAAATTTTAGAATACGATACAGGGGAAAATTCTGAAATCCAAACTGCAGAGTCATTAATTATCTCTTGATCATGATTAACTTAATTATTTAACGTTCAATACTTCGGCATTTTGATATTTCGGTGATTCGTGAATTCATTCTTTGTTAAAGTCTCGAAGGATCATCTCCCATAGTGACGTGTTATAGATGACGTCATTTTGGATGATGTGTCGAGGAAAGATAGGTGCCACGTGTTACTTGGAATCGTGTGAATCCTCCAATGAAAATATCAAAAATGGGTGCCACGTGTCAACTCAGGAAAGACTCAAAAGGTACACGTGTCTTACGACTTGTGCCTTTAAGAGGTTTAGGAAAAGTCGCGAGCAGATACCTTCGGGTTTTAGAGTTTCAGAGTTTTTATATTTTAGACTTATTGAAACATTCGAAGCGCGAAGCTTTGAAGCGTCCGTTAGAGATTTACCTCTTTAAAATTCAGGCGGCTCCAGAACTCCAAAGGTAATAGGATCATTCGATCAAAAGGGAAAACACATCAACGGCGGATAACGTGCGTGCCTTATTATTAACTAACCAACAATGAATTTGATTTAAAATTAAAAAGGTCATTTTTTAAGTTTTTGCTTTCTTCGGGTAAAATTTTATTTTTCATGAGGTGAAAAATATAAAGGTCAAAAGTTCATAATTGTATATGTTCCAACATAGGCTCCATCTGGGGATTGCGTCTCCCTGTGAGACGTGGAAGAACAGTAGACCGAGTGCCTTTATTGGGCAAATGGAGTCATTATTACATTTCTAGAAAACATTTTTAGGAGTTAATCATACAGAGAAAAAACAAACTTCAACAGAATCTCAAAAAACCTTCAAAACACACCTAATTATTGATCTCAAGTTAGGCTATTTAAAATTTCCCTTTCCTAAAACTGAATTTGGATCTGTTTAAGATAATCAAAACAACTTTAACCGAAATATCGGACTTTGATCGACTTCATTCGCATCAAGGTTAAGTAGATGTAATAATTTATTTAGGGAATTCCTCGTTGGTTCATAATGTAAATATTATCGGAAAGAGAACTAGATGTCAGAGTATGTTATATAGATATGTATGACAGCCGTACAGATATCATAGATATTGCTTCATTGCCAGCGAGCCTGTTCAATACCCCGGTGAAGTTATCTACTTCTCCCACTGAATTTCCTTTCACCACTTCAATTAGCACTTTTTCATTTTGCTGAGATGAGGGCAATCATTACATGAATTTCCTTTCATCATCTCTTTGGACAAGATGGGGGCAATCAAATTATGAATTTCCTTTCACCGTTTGTCTTATATTTTAATATTTTGAAGTGGGGGCAATCAATATGTATGTATCATACAAGGGATAATATCTACTTAAAATTTAAAAAGAAGGTCTGTCATAATTTTTTTAAGTATACTCTGAAGCTAGTTTTCTCCCAATCTTCAATACATCTTCACCTATAGGGAAGATTTTAGAGGGATTTTGATTTTTCAGGGATCTACCTTGAGCGAATTAGTCAGTTTAAAATCCAATAGAAGAGCTAAAGTCATCAAGATTAGCCTAGACATAATTTCTTTCAGTTAAAATCAAAGGAACATAAAGATTTTCGCCTAATCTCCTTTTGTAGATATGTTTTTAAGTTTTCAGAGTCGAGGTGAATTTCCTTCTTTCTATGAAGACTAAGGAAAGTTAGCGAAAATCAGGAGTGAATAAAGGTTTGGGGTTATCCAAAAAAAAACAGAACGAGGACTCAAAGGGCTTGACGCAAAAGAATCCCACTCCCACGCAAGTTTGTTTATTGATTCTCGAACTTCCTTTCAAGCCTTTTTTATTTTTATTTTCTTTTTCTTTTTATTTCATTTTTTACTTCAGAGAAGGCTTCAGAATTTCTCAGTATGACGTTCTAAGCTGTAATTTTATACTTCTCTGATCCTTGATCAGGTGACAATATTATCATGAGTGAAACCCCCTTTACGTTCGATAAGATTTCCTTAAAATTTTAGTTTTGAACTAGCGGGATACAAGTTCATACCTCAGATTTCCTTTGTATTTTCAATCAAGAAGATTATTAATTTATCACCTGTTTTGAGAGAAAGCGAATGTTTTGAAAAATGAGTGTCGGATTTTGATTCATCCTTATCTCTCGTTTTAACAGTAAGTATTTTGCACAGGAACAAAATGCGAAATGTCGGAAAATTCTGCAGAATAGAGATGGTATGTGATACAGATGCTTTTATATTCTGCTTTGATGATGTCAAGTAAACATGGTTTATTTACAACAAATGATAAAATGACTTGGATTATTTACAAAAGAAAGGTAAAATTGCAAATTGGAACAGAAAACAAATGCCAATCCAAACCAATATATACAATGGGAATCTAAAATATGACTACTGCATAAAATGTTTTAAGTAACGCCCATTGATAGGAGCGTCAAGAATTTCTCCATCGAGGTTTTCCAGCGAGAAGGAATTTTTCCCCTCGAAAGTTGCAATTCTAAATGGTCCAAACCAGAGATGATCGAACTTGACATGTTTCCCTACATCTTCTTTTCTAGCATCCCACTTTAAGACTAGATCGTCGGAAAGAAAATCCCTGTCTTTAGCCTTTTTATCGAAAAGGACCTTCATATTATCTTGGTACTTTTGAAGTTTGTCATCTACTTCCACTTTGTTCTGTTGAACTTCGATTATTTGATTTATCCTTCTTGTAACGTCGTTTGGCTTTTCATTTGCATCCTACCACACAGGAAGAGCAAGATTGATAGGAAGGACAACGTCAGTACCATAAACCAATTGAAAAGGGGACATACCTATTGATTTCTTGGTGTCAATTCGGTTCGCCCATAGGGCGTATTTTAGGTGGGTGTGCCAAGCCTTATTATTTTCTGTCAACACTTTTTTTATTATAGTCATCAGGCTCTTGTTAGACGATTCGGCCAACCCATTTCCATGAGGATAATAGGTCGTAGAATGTCCTAACACAATGTTGTATTTCTGGCAGAAATTGATCATTTCCATAGACTTAAAAGCTTGAGCGTTGTCAGTGACTATTTTATGAGGACAACCAAATCTCGATAGGATGTTTTCTTCCAAGAAGTTTATTACTACCGAATCCGTAGCATTCTGAGTTGGAATGGCTTCTACCCATTTAGTGAAGTAATCGGTAGCGATTAGAATCTATCTATGTTGAGCACTTGATTGCGGATGGATTTCTCCGATGAATTCTAGGCCCCATTGTTAAAAAGGGGCTTCAGCTTTTACTGGAATTAAAGGTAGAGCAGGGAGCTTCTGCTTGCCAGCGAACAGTTGGCACAAATTACCAGCTCTGACTCTTGCGTTCACATCGCTAAATAACTTTGGCCAGCAATATCCAGCCCTTAAAATCTTGTAGGTCGTTGTTCTCCAGGCATGGTGTCCTCCACACACTCCTTCGTGGAATTCATCGATGACGCCTTCTGTTAAGCAACATAACAAGAAACCTAGAGGGTCTTTCCAGTATAGTCAGCCATCGATAATGCGTGTAGCGTCAAAGTCCTTGCTTTAGACGGAGTCATGCCATTCGGGCACTGAAGGGTAAGGAGGTATGTAACAATATCGTGATACCATGTAGAGGCGGAAAACTTATCTTCAATTCGAATAGTAGGCGCCTGATCGTCAATTTCCTCCAGGAGAGAGTCGTGTGATTCGGGGTTATTTATCCCAAGCGCCCTGAAATTTGATTCGGCTAATAGCTTCACCAGGCCTTGACCTTTAACTAGCTTGGTCGGTTTCACTTCTAGATCAAACTCTTGAATTTTAGCCAACCATCAGCTTCTTCTTCCATCACTGTCTGGCTGAACCAAAATGTCTTTGATAGCATTTGTTGGCACATAAGTGATTATTTTGGAATGCAATACATACATTCTGAAGGCCTTGAGAGCCTTCACCATTGCGTATGCTTGCTTCTTAAGTATATCATATCTTAATTCTTCGTCCCTGAGGCTTTTGCTGAAGAAGGCTATTGGTTGCTCGAATCCTTCATCGTTCTTTTGCAGGAGTATTGTTGCAACAGTATGTTCAGAAGCGAATGAGAAGATTAAGAATTCCTTTGTATAGTCCGGACTTGCTAGCACTAGTGCTTCCCCTAAAGATTTTTTGACACGCTCGAAAGATGCTTTAGCTTTTGCAGTCCATTTCACTTCGCTGTCCGTCTTCAACATATCTATAATCATTTTGATTATTTCAACAAAGTTGGGAATAAATCTTCTCAAAAAGTTGATCTTTTCTAAAAAAAGATTGAATTTCTTTTATGTTCCTAGGGATATTAATCATGTCTATAGCCTCAACTCGCTTAGGGTCGACCTTGATTCCTTCTTTTGACACTATATGACCTAAGAGCTTACCTTCTTGCATAGCAAAATGTGATTTCTTGAGATTAAGAGACAAACCAAACTTTCTGCATTTTTCGAAGGTCTGCCTGAGGTGTAGCAAATGTTCTGCATCAAAGTTAGGAAAAACCGTCAAATCATCAAGACAAATAACAACGAATTTGTCTCTCTCACCAACGAATGCGATGTCCATCGCTCTCTGGAAAGTAGCCCTTGCATTCATCAAATCAAATGGCATTTTATTGTACATAAAGGTTCCCCACGGAGTGGTAAACGCGGTCTTTTCTCTGACGTCTTCATGAATAGCAATTTGATTATAACCCGAAAAGCCATCAATCATGGAAATCTTGTTGGCCCCTACTACCTTCTCTAGAACATGATCCATTTTTGGGAGCGGGTAGTTGTCTTTAAGGGACGACCGATTTAAGTTTCTGAAATCAACACAGAGCCTTATTTTGCCATTTTTCTTTCTAACGGGAACCAAATTCGCTACCCATTCAAAGTACCTGAGTGGAACGATGATTTTTGCATCGAGAAGTTTCTTAACTTCCCTTTCTATCATTGGTAGGAGAATCAGGTTTATCTGTCTGAAAGGTTTAATACCATGTTTTAAAGGAATCTTATGTTTAATAACAGAGGTATCGTAAGTTTTCAGATCATCATAAGACCATGCAAAAACATCTTTGTATTTCCTAAGCAACTCAATGTACTTACTTTTCATTTGAGTCGGAAGGTATTTTGATATCTTGACCATTTTGGGATCTTCGTTAGTTCCTACATTACAGTCTTCAACTTCTTTAGGTTGGGGACGTAAGGTAGACTTTGAAGGTATGTCATCCTGGTCAAACAACCTTTCTAAGGGGATCATGCCTCTGGGAATCTGATTGTTCTTAAGCAAGAGCATGCGGTGGTTTGCAATCTTGTCTTGGAATTTTTTTGGGTTCTCTCCTTCTTGCATAACCCAAGCAGGATCATTTTGGTTTTCCTGATCTATGTGAGTTTCAGAAAACTCATCAACCATCTCCAGAAATTGTTTGATTTGTTCGTCGTCTTCGAACACTTGCCAGTGTTGAACATTGTCCGGGATCGAAGGTCTATGCCTCATCTCGATGTGATACTTCAGTTTCAACGCAGTAGGGGGTATGAAGGTCGCAGCAGCTTTGGCCAAGGAGTCAGCTTGTTGATTCTCCATCTTGGGAATAGAGTGAATATTAAAGGACGAGAAGAAGTTCTCTATAAGATCCTAGGCGCAATTCCTGTATGATCTCAACCTTGGGTGCTTAGCTTGATATTGTTGTTTCACTTCTTTTACAATAAGCTCTGCATCACCATAAGCTATCAGATGTTCGATTTTTAACTTCCTTGCAACTTCTAATCCTAAAACCAGAGCTTCATATTCGCAGACATTATTCATATAATCGATATACCATTGTAATCTATAAGAGAAGGGAATAACATACTCATCACCTGGTGCCACGATTAAAACTCCGACGCCTGCTCCTTCGCAGGATGAGGCACCATCGAAGAACATTTTCCACATTCCTTCTCTAATATTTACTTTTTTCTTTGTTGTTTCTATTTTTTTATTTTCTTCTTTTGTACATTCTTCAAAATCGTCATCTATAGATCATATGCAATTTCCTAAGTCCTGATCAGCAACATAGACTGGGTAATTATTCGGGTTTTGAGGGTCACTTACGGTATACGCCAGTCTAGTTTCTCTATACAATCGCGTGAATTGCCCACCAAAAATTGGGATTGTAGAGTAAGTCATGTCCAACTGAACTGATCCTCCTAATTTGGCACCCCAAGACCTGGATAGAAGCATGCCATACTTGGCAGGGACGTCAGCAACAACCACATCCATAAGGATACTTTTCACAAGGATCTGAGCAAGATTTACAAACAAATCTTTAATCATGCCTAGACACTTAACCTTTCTAGAATCAAACGAGTACAAGTCTTGATAAGGTCTAGTAATTTCAAGGCCCAACTTTTCCATGATAATTTTAGGCATTAAATTATGAGAGGCCCCAGAATCTAACATGCAATTGTGGAGTAAATGGTCGTGCACAGTTAATGTAATATAGAATGGAGCAACAGAATCCTTATTGTTTTCAATGTGTGCATTGAACATGATCGTAGGTCTTTCGTCCTGCAGATTAATAACGTCTGCATGACATTTAGCATCAGAAAAAATTATCGCTTTAGCGATTTGCTTTTTATAAATCAGGTTTTTTGCAAGTTCAACCAGAGGCATTGGGATTTTAATTTTATTAAGCTCATTTTCTAAATTGAAACCCCCAATTGTCTTCTCAGTTTCCTTGATTTGAACTTTTGCTTCTGTATTTTCCGGCTTCTTAGTTTGCATTGTTCTTGTTTCGACTAGCTTTGTTCGGGCAGCTTGTGTTTTGGTTGATGATTTGGCAACTGTTGCCTCATTCGCTTTACTTCGAGATAAAATCTTTTTTGATGGAACATTTGTAGAATTTTTCTCTCTAGGCCTTAAATCATACTTATGTTGGAGTTCGGCCATTATTGAATCGGCGAGACCTTGATACATAGCATCTCCCACATTGTTGATGTTTTCCTCATTATTAAACAAGGATTCTAGGTCTAAAGATTTCTCATAATCCTGCCTGGTTAAGTGTGGCTCAAGATCGTCATCGCTAAGGTTGTTCAGATCTTCTTCTAACTCCTCATAATCTTGCATTTCATCCCTCTACATAAAATTTTCAGTTTTAAATGGGGCTTGGATCTTTTGATCTTTGTTTTTTACTTGTCTTTGTTGTATCTGAGGGTTAGGGTTTCTCCTGAACTGATTTCTAACGTATGGATCAGGTTTGGCTTGATCTAATTCCATTCTGGAGATCTTGTTTGATAAATATTTAAGTATCTTGGCCATCTCATCCATTTTTTCTTCTGCAAACTTCCCAGATCCAGAGGGTCCTACCTGTTCTTTGAAACGCCTAGGTTCTCTGGTTCCCATCTCAACCTTAGTTTTTAATTTCCTGGATGCCATAATATTGGATTCAATTTCTATGGCATCGTCTTGCATTCCTGATAAAGTGGTAGATCTCCTTTCTCTTAGAAGTAGAGTGAAGTCGGAATCAAAAGCCCCCGCAAAAGTTACTTTTGCAGCAGGTTGAGAAGGTTTGACTTCGGCTGGGATCTTGTTATACAGTTTATTGAACCTCTAGGTAAATTCAAGGACTGATTCAGAAGTCTTTTTTCTTAAAGCCCCGAATTCGGTTAAGTAATAAAGGTGGTCCTTTTTCTCACCCCACTGTCTTAGGAAGGCATTTTCTAGTTCGTCATATGATCGTATGGAACCTACTGGGAGTCCTCTGAACCAAGTCCTCACTTGTCCTTCAAAGGTTTGTACTAACAGCCTTGAGTAAACATCCTCGTGTTTGAGCCAAGGATATCAACAAACTGATCAAAAAAGGCTACGTGTTCTGTTGTGGTTAGATCTCCTTCTCCCGTGAACTTGGGGAGGTTCTTCATGTAATTTTCGGGCAAATCATGAAGGACAGTCGGGAGGACCAAGGGAGCATATCTAGCAACTACCTTTGCAAAGATTCTAGGGGGGTGACCTTGTCCACCGACTCCTGCACCTCCAGCACCAACTATTGAAAACCTAAGAGACGGACTTTGGGGGCTAAAAAGGAGATTTTCAAAAACTTCGAAAGACTGAAATTTCGACCTTTCGACTACTTCGGGGGGTTGCGAATGAAGTTCGAGAAAAAAGATCACGAGGAGATAGAATATCTAGATGAGGAGGAAAAGGGAAACTTGAGTTGGGATCCTCAGATTTATCGGATGTATATATAGGAGATGTGACAGGGGATGAGTCTAGGTATAGAAGGTATTCTTCAGGGTTTCGGGAAACATAAACCTTCACTTCGGGAAAGGAGAGAATCGGTAGAGTGTCAATGACAGAGGGGATCGAAAGGAACTGTTCATCCTCACTAATAAAAGTATATGTCAGGTCAATCTCAACCTTTATCTCGGGAATGACTACCTCTGGAGTTTCGATTTTAACCACGGGTTTACTAGTTGATGCCTCTGCAGAATGAATTTGTTCAAAACTTTCTTTAGGAGTTATTTCTTCAATGGGAACCTTAACATTAGCTTGTGTAATTCTAGGTTGATATACTTACCTGCCGATGCAGTAGT
The DNA here is from genome assembly GCA_009831015.1 of Picea engelmannii. Lineage (NCBI taxonomy): Eukaryota > Viridiplantae > Streptophyta > Pinopsida > Pinales > Pinaceae > Picea > Picea engelmannii. The sequence goes on from ML788958.1 coordinate 244,166, forward strand.
CTGTCTGAGATATCCCTTTGGTTTCAACAATTTTTCGAGATCTGACACTGGTTTAGTTTGCTTTTCGTCTGGGTTTTTCCTGGTATTCCTTCGACCGAATGTCAATTTTGTCTACGATGGAGTCGCCAAGTGAAAAATGAGTCTTACTTATGTTTTCAATCTCTGTTCACCATCAATGACCAAAATTTACCTTATCGTTTTCCCAAGGAAAATGATTTCGTTTCTTCGTCCCCGACAACGGCGTCAAAAAGATGTTGTTCCTGAGATTAATCCCAAGGCTCAAAGAGTAATGTCAGGCATCATGAGTGTTTGAAGAAAATGTTTTAAATGAGTGTTTTTCCTACTTTTAGTTATATAAGAAATGATCTTTAAATGAAACAAATAATAGGACAATACAGAGGTTGTATTTCGTTGTCTGAGTCACAATTATAATATCAGATGGTGTGAAGAAAAGTTACAAAATTGTTAAACAAAGCTAGGCATCAATTGCAGATGAGTCTCACCTTGTTTGCAGCGGAAGAAGAGAAGAGAGTGCACCCTTGAACAGGATATGAAATACAATAATTCACGCGAATCGCAGGTCTTGTATTACTTACAGTAAATACAGAGGAAAAACTGCTTACCTAATGAATTGTTGATATAATATGATCACAACTGTTGTAATACTAAATTGCAATCAATCGCTTTTCAAGGAATTACATAAAGAAATTCGGAGACATGAAAATACAGACGAAACACACAACTCAAACCGAACAAAAATTAGAATATTTGTCTGCACTTGTATTAATACTCAAAAAAGAGAGTTTCTCTATTACATCCGACAAGAAGCAGCCTCAAATAGATCTGAAATCTATCTATTTATACAAAAGTTATCACAACTCAAAAACCGTTGGACTTCATACAATATCTGCTAAAAATAGAATGTAATTCGAATGAAACGACAGCAGACAGAGATTGTTTGAGTTGGCGCTTTCATCTGTCTCTTCATCTACTCGCAGACACGCTCGTTTTCCTTTGTTCTTTGAATTGGGCACACATGTCCATTGAGGTCACCATAATCATTTGTTTACTGTCCTCGTCATCTGATTCCATTGCTATCTATTCTTTGGATGCGTTTATTGGAAAAAGAATATCAGTTGAAAATATGAGGGGACTGATAATGTGACAGGTAGCTCAGCGTTGGCTCTTTATGTGATGGCTAACAGTTACGAGAAAGAGTAACTGCTCACGAATAGGATGACGTGGGGACAAGTGTAGGTGGTGAGATAAACGAGGTAACTGATGTGGATGACAGGTGTTGCTCCAACGTCCCTTTACATTTCTCTATTTTGCAGGGGCACGAAGAGGTGGTTTGAAGTAACCCGCTTTTCGTCCCGCAATGCACCTGGTGATGCCATGTATCCCCAAGAGAAAACCGTGGTTTAAATTGTGGGGCCGCCCTTCAAAATTAAACCCCGCGCAACTTCGCCCCCCGCAATCGCTCTCAGCCGCTGATCTCCACGACCCATTAAAATCCAACTGTCGATCTTCACAAAGTGAGATAAGCGCCCAAAGTTAAGCCAAGGTCACAGCTCTTGGTCATATGTAGAGAAGATAGAGGGAATTTCGTGCAATTCCTATTCGTCGATCTGAGCGGGGGACATGTGTCAGACGATCCCCGTATTCGACTATTTCGTACTCCGGGGGCGGGGCAAGCAGTGTTGAGTAAAGAACTCCCGAAGACCCGAAGCCTATCTAGATCGTTGATCGAAGTGGACACGTGGCAGGAGATCCTGCACTTCAACGGATAACCACTTCGAAAGAAAGACAGATGTGTGAAGCGAGAACTCCCGAAGCCCGGAGTTTCGAAGAAAATCTTCGCCATTGAAATCAAGAGGACACACGGCAGGAGATCTTGTACTTCGGAGACTTAGCACTTCAGAGATTTGCACCTCAGAACGCCCGAAGCCCAGAGTTCCAAAGTAAATTGCAGCCATCCAATATCAAAGGACATGCGGCGTCAGATCTTCCACTTCAGGGACTTAGCACTCCGGAGAGTTTGTGCTCCCTTTTCTGTCTATTTAGCCCCTTCCCTACTATATTTGGTCATTTTCTTAGTTTATCCAGCTTTCGAACTGATTTATCGTTCCACTAGATTCTGAAATCTGATCCATCAAGTTTCCTTGCAAATTTTCGTGACGCTATAATCCTTAAGGAAATAAGATTAGCCTGCCTGTAACAAGAGAGGTCTGTAAGTTTTTCAAATAGATAAAACTTGTTAATTGCGAAAGGTGAAAATGAATTCGAAATCGAGGTGCTTTTATTTAAACAAGATTCATTGATCTTCGTATAACCTTACTGACAAAGAATTTATTAACGTTAATGAAGATGTCTACCTGGCGATCCGCAATCCTCGTTTGAATCATTATCCTTAATTAGTCATAAATGCCATCAATATTTTGATGGTTCGCGTTTGAGAGTTTTAGATGTGACAGAGTGGGAAACTCCCGAATCCCGAATCCGCAGAAAGATTAATCTCTGGATAATCGCTTTTAAAAGCTTAATTAATCATGTTTAAAATGGTGCGTTAACTTCAAGAGTTTCGAGAGTTCGGACTGCGGGGACTTTTAATGTATCTCAAGAGGGACTTCCCAAAACCTGAAACTGCGAAGCAATTAATTATCTAGTAATCGATCTTAAGTCTTAATTAATCGCACTTAATTTTCAGTATTTTGAAAGTTCGGACTTCAGAAATTTTAGAATACGATACAGGGGAAAAGTCTGAAATCTGAATTGCGGAGTCATTAATTATCTCTTGATCATGATTAACTTAATTATTTAGCGTTCAATACTTCGACATTTTGATATTTCGGTGTTTCATGAATTCATTCTTTGTTAAAGTTCCGAAGGATCATCTCACGTAGTGACGTGTTATAGATGATGTCATTCTGGATGACGTGCCGAGGAAAGAGAGGTGCCACGTGTTACTTGGAATCATGTGAATCCTCCAATGAAAATGTCAAAAACGGGTGCCACTTGTCAACTCAGGAAAGACTCAAAAGGTACACGTGTCTTACGACTTGTGCCTTTAAGAGGTTTAGGAAAATTCGCGAGCAGATACCTTCGGGTTTCGGAGTTTTTATTGTTTAGACTTATTGAAACATCCGAAGCGCGAAGCTCCGAAGCGACTGTTAGAGATTTACCTCTTTAAAATTCAGGCGGCTCCAGAACTCCGGAGGTATTAGGATCATTCGATCAAAAGGGAAAACTCATCAACGGTGGATAACGTGCGCGCCATATTATTAACTAACCAGCAATGAATTTGATTTAGAATTAAAAAGGTCATTTTCTAAGTTTCTGCTTTCTTCGGGCAAAATTTTATTTTTCACGAGGTGAAAAATATAAAGCTCAAAAGTTCAGAATTGTATATGTTCCAACAGATATCTTGTGATGAAAATCACTAGAGTTACACTTATGCAATATGAGGGGTAACAACATGCACTATGGAGCACTACCACTCTTGAAGGACATGGTTCAAGGATTGTCAGACTTCAAGATCGAGAAGATAAAAGTGTGCAAGGGGCGTGCACTTGACAAGCATGTCAAGACTGTTTTCCCAAGAAAGATTCATGATTTGATTAATTCAAATGTGTGTGGTTTGGTGTCTTCAACTTCTTTGATAGGTAGTTTAGACTATGATTCTCTTATTGATGATTCCTCTAGGAAGACTTGGATTTATTTTATGAAGAGTAAGGAAAGAAGTGTTCAATGAATCCACAAAGTTCAAGGCCTTGGTTGAGAATCGGATAGGTCGGAAGGTAAAGGTATAAGGTCCGACAATGGAGGAGAGTACACCTCCAAGGACTTGGATGACTTTTGCAAGGAAGCAGGGATAAAGAGAGCACTAACAATACTGTAAAACCCACTATAGAATGGGGTTGCAGAGAGGAAGAACCGGTCAATTATTAAGAGAAACAAAGCAATGATCTGTAACATGGATTTTTACTTGTGTCTATGGGTAGAGACATGCAGCACAACCATCTATATTCTAAACAGATATCCTCATAGGATTTTGAAGGACAAAACACCAAAGAAATCCTTCACTAGGAGAAACCTCAAGTATCACACTTTTGTTTATTTGGTTGTCATATTTATATTCATGTGCTTGACAAAAACAAGGGTAAGTTTGAAGCCTTGAGCAACAAGGCTATATTTGTTGGTTATAGTGAGACTTTCAAGGCTTACCAGATCTACATTCCAACACAATGGTGAGTCAGGAATTAGGATGCTAAATTTAATGAGGATGGATGGTCCTCTAATAAGTCTCAAGAGCCTCCAAAAGAGGTCAAGGAGGGAGATAAGCTTGCTGTCCCAAACGCTTATCAAAAAGATGCAAAAGAATCAAATTCAAATCAATAAAGTTTCGATGAAGGAATAAAGGCCTAGATACCATACAGTTCAATCAAAAAGCAAAGATGGCTTACCTAGACATTGCAAGAGGCATAGGAACAAGTGGGAGCACCTAAAGCTACAATCCATATGAGTAATCCTCCTAAGAAGTTTCTGACTCATGTTGCATTGATGTCTTCTATCATCGACACTGAGCCTTCAAGCAATGAGGAAGCAACTAAAGCACAAGTATGGCAAGATGCTATGTTGAAGAAGTATGATGTCTGGGAGACAATTCCAAAACCCACTATGGAATCAGCGGTTGTTTCTAAGCATGCATTTGTTGATGCAGTATTCCTTGAACACATTGAAGATTCTAGAGAATCAAGACAAAAAGGGACTAACTTGGTTTGGTGGAGAACACCTTCCTCACAAAAAAGGAGTGTTAGCTTTACCTAGTTGCTCCAAAGGTGATTCTCCTTCAACATAGCGCACTTCAACAGATCCGTACAATCATGATGACAGTGGAGGAGGCATGGCATTAGAGAGGCCTATAAAAGGTGTTGAACATGTGTGCACCATCCTTAGAAGCAGAGTTATCTTTAGCTTTTGCATATTTTGAATATGCCTTTCTTTTCTACAGTTAGTTGTTGTTCTAAGTTTAGATGGGACACATGGATTATTTCT
>ML788959.1:10002-53575 GCA_009831015.1 Picea engelmannii
AATTGTTAAAGAAATTTGGCATGGAATATTGTAAACCTTCTCTTACCCCCATGGAGCAGAAATTGAAACTTTCAAAATTTGAAGGGGGGGGGGATTGGTAAACAGTACAAAGTACAGTAAATTGGTTGGAAGTCTCATTTATTTGACAAATACTCGACCAAATTTGTCATATTCAGTCAGTATACTTTCAAGGTTTATGCAGGAACCAAGGGAAAGTCACTGGAATTCAGCGAAAATGGTACTAAGATACATTCAAGGTACAAAAGACTTTGGTCTTCTCTACAAAAGGAACAAAATTTTTACACGTGTTGGATATTTAGATGTTGATTTTGTAGGTGACATTGATTATAGAACATCCACTTCAGGTTATTTAATGAATATGGGTTCAAAAGAAGTATCTTGGAATTGCAAAAAGCAGACAACAATTGCCAATTCTTCAACAGAGGCAGAGTACATATTAGCTTGCGAAGCAGCATGTGAGATTGTATGGCTACGCAGAATTTTACAGGATCTTGGTGAAACTCAGAAATCACCAACTACTTTATTGATCGACAGTCAGTCAACAATAAATATGGCCAAGAATCCAGTATTTCATTCAAATAGTAAACATGTCAACACCAAGTACCACTTCATCAGATCGTTCATCAGCAAAGATGTCATCAAGCCTCAGTTATGTTCATCTGAAGATCAAACTTCAGGTATTTTTACCAAACCTCTTGGTAGAATAAAGTTCACTAATTTTAGAGATGAAATTGGTATTTGTAAAAATGAACTTTTGGATTAAAGGGGGGATTGTTAGCCTCATAATCCTAAAGATCTATAGTCTAAGTATTTTCTAGTATAAATGTTTTTAGAAACTAGTTTATTCTAGTTTGTTAGGATAAGAACACCTAGCTTCTATATAAAGGACACCTATCATACTCATATGATTATGTGATTGGTTGTTCTCCTAGTTTTAGTTTAGATTTGAGCTATATAAACAAGCTCCTTCTTCAAGTGAGGTTAACAAGTAGATTATGAGTTCTCACTTCAGATTGTAATCACTTTTTCCTTATTAATAAAATTACATGTCTGAGGACACTTTGTCAACAATTTTTGTTATTAATTTAATTTTTTTTGTTACAAATTTATATTACAGATCTGCAGTTCAACTATAGTCTCCAAGATATGCCCAAAATAATTCATTCAGTTAAAATTATTCATTTCTACATGGCATAATGTTTGGGCAACATCAAATGAAAAATTTGCATCGAGAGGTTATCTTCCAGCTTTCATTATGAACAAACGGTGAGGAATCTATTCAAATTGTTGAAAACCCACTTCCAAAATGGATAGATTTACCTAACCTCCAAATTATTTCCTCAGAAAATGAACAGATGGGGAGAAATAATTATCATAGTGGCATGGATGTTCCCAGATTAGAAATGCATCAATCTTCAGGAGACAATTTTCTATATTCAATCCCGACCAAAAGTGAATTATTTCAAAAACAGTTTGAAACCCACTTCCAAAACAGGACACTTTACTTAACCTCCATAGGATTTTCTCAGAAAGTGAATATATTTGGAGAAATCATGATCTGAGTGAGTCGGATCAGATTTTGGGTCGATTTCAGGAGGCTAACTTCAAACATAGATTATAATCAAACCAAGAGGAATCTAGTGAAACGGTTGAAAACCCACTTCATAAAAAGGGTCAATTACCTTATCTTACAGGATTCTCCCAGAATCTCAACCATTTGGGATAAATCTTATCACAAAGGAGGCGGGCCATATTTGTTGTTATGTCAGTTCACAGGAAGCATTTTTATAGGTCGATTTTTGAGAGATCGATGATGAATCTCTTCAAGCAGTTGAAAACCCACCTCAGAACCAAGCCCATTTACCTTATCCTATGATTACTTGTGAAGAGGTTCAATCGTTTGGGAGATATGATGTGTTTTCGGGGTAGGTTTCTTCTAGAATTAACATTTTGCAAATTATGTAGTTGATTTTGTTCTGAATTCTATAGTTGATCCTTGAGCAAGTTTTCACCAACTCAAGAGGGATTCGACCTAGGTGGAAAATGTTGTATAAAACTAGGATTATTCTTGTGTAATGTGGGTTCCATATCTGAAAATGGAGAGGAATGTATGACAACTTTTGGAGCTAATAATAATAAGTTTTCATTTCATTACACTGTTGTATTTGATTTGCAAACTTAACTCTTTGGTAATTGTTTTTCATTTTGGTTTGAATTATGTTTCATTAGTGTATTGACAATTGATATGAGCATTATTACGGATCTCATTTGTTTTATGTTGATGAATTCTTTGTTTAAATCTATATTTACAAGGATGCACAAGATTTGAACCAAGATTGATTATGATTTCATGGATATTAGTTTGTAGTGATTAATAACTATTTATTGATCATTTTCAAACTTGTCTTGATTTCTTTTATATTGGATTAAAATGAACTATTTCATTAGTTCAATATAAATCTCACAATGAATTCATTTTACATGATTGTATTTGGGTATATACATGAGGTTTTTGATAACTATTTATCAGAATAATTTCATTGTGTATTTGATTGAACAACCTATAAATCCTTGAACTATTTTGATGATTTATAGGTCCATCTTAACCCCAATTACAATTACAGTCCTTCCCTCTTCTTATTAGATATCATTGCTCTTGATTAGGAGTAAATATATCCTTCTCTTGATTAAGATAGGTTTTCATTTTTGTTAACTTGCATCATAGATTAAAGATGAATTTGCATTTAAGTCCATAAAGTCTCCTTTCGCAAGAGAAAAATCCATTGTGGCATAGTTGATCCCTTGTGTTAGCCTTAGGGTTTCTTTCTTGCAAGCATGTTGTAAGAGAGTAATCCATTTCCTTATGTCTACTGATAAAAGAAGGTAACAATATATATTAGCGGATAGAAGACTGTGTATATAACTTTGTATATATATAAAATAGTCCAAATTAGATTAAAATTAGATTAGGCTAGTCTTAGGACAAGGGTAATTGGAGACCCATAGAACCAGGCGGAATCACCATTTCAACGGATTAGGGTCTAATTGGGACCCTGAATGGATGATTTACCTATGATATTGAACATGGTCATTTTTTTCCATCAACACCTTGCCAAGATGCGTTATTTTTTAGAGTAACATGGAGCACTGGCGGGCCCGTATTTAAGACGTGCACTACAATATATTTTTTTAATAACCCTACCACGGTGTGTCAGTATTTATATAGCGCACCAGAGTATATTTTTTTGAAATAACCCTACCATGGTGTGTCATTTTGTTACAACACAGGTACGTCAATATTTAAGGAGTGCATCGGAGTATATTGTTTTTTAAATAACCTTCCCACGGTGCACCATGTGTTAGAGCATCGGTGAGTCATTATTTAAGGAGCACACCAGAGTATATTTTTTTTTAAATAACCCTACCGCGGTGCACCAAGTGTTAGAGCATCGATGCATCATTATTATAAACGCATCGATGCACTCAGTATTTATTAAAGCACTGTGAAAAAACTTTCGCTAAAACCTATTACCGCTAGAATCTTCTGCTATAAACAAATTTTTGGGCTATTTTTATAGGGGCTTTCGCAAAAACCTCTGCTAGAGGGTCTTCTCCTTGTAGTGTTGGGAATAGAATAAAAACACGATCAAACTCGAAAAATGACATGAACATCTCTATGTTTCCATGGTTCTTTCTTACATTTTGCATCAAAGGTCCAAGATCTTGTTATTTCTATCACAGACAAATGTTCAAGAAAAGAAGGACGATTTTGATATATTTGAACAAAATTATCTGGAGATGAAAATTGATGGGGATCATTAGATACTTTCTTGAATACCTTTCTACCAACATTTAAGGAAAAAAAAATTCCTACTACAAACAACAAGAGGTATCTTTAATACCATATGGAAGGTTTTGTATGCTCCAATGTCATGATCAACAAGGGTTTCTGCAAGGAACTTTCTGTATGCACACAATGCAGAAGCTTCTGAGCCACTTGCATTTGAAATCTAGTCAACATATCTTGATATATTTCCAAGCTCTTTTCCACTTTGGAAGCATACTTTGCAATATATTCCAAGATATCATGATGAGAAACCATTGGCTGAAAATCGACATTAGTGCACCACATTGAAAGAATATCAACAATATATACATTTATCCTATCATCATTTCGTGCAGGCCCATATTTATTTTTCCCTTTCTCATATATGAACAATATTGAATCATCACAAACCTCCCATGGAGAATTGTATCTACATGTGAGAATAGAACCTTTTTTTTGCAAACAAAAATTTGCACTGCACTTTGTATGTCTTTGAACACAATTCAACAAATGCTCATAATCATCATGAGGATTGGAAGAGAGAATTTTTTCACTATTTAACAAGCATGGATCATCATTTAGGCTTGAAGGAACCATTATGTTTTGTCTATGAATATCACGTGGATTCCATGTTGTTACATATCTATCAAATAATGCATTTGCATCATGCACATAAGAAGGGTTTGAGCAATCCAATGTGTCCATGTTTGGATGATGTAAACCCCTTACTCCGACTGGGTCTGTGACCTCTCGGTCACTGGATCATTCTTCCTCCTGTGATTTGAGTAGAAGTGTCTCCTTTGGTTCCCTGCTAGAACCTTCAACGAATCCACAGGTCCTTCAAACTTCACGCGTAGGTCCTGCAAAAGACCCACCCTCTTTTTATGTGCACTGGGAACTAATTCAAAACAGTGTAAGTGCTAGCCCTCAAGCTAGGCCCCTCCTCCACGCGACCACCACCTGTGACCACTGGCTGAGCCCATAGGGCACTTTTCTCATTTCGCGACTTCGTGAATTCTGATTTCAACTCTCTTGACTCTTCAATCCCCGAATGTTGAACTGGGCTCAATGACGATTATCCCCTGCCCAAATCTCGGTCCATGTGACTGCTTCCTCCGCGACCACAACCTACTCCAAAGACACATCGTGTTTCATGACTTCGGGGTTTTCAACGCAAAGTGCCCTAGCTACTTGTCCTCAGAATTGCCGAAATATCGAAATGGGCCTAATGACTCTTTGGCTCCTCCCTTAATCCTTCTCCATGTAACCCTGTCATATGACCTAGGGCTACTCCTTTGAATCCTTTGGCTTTCATGATTCGAGGATATGGAGTGTTGTCTCCTCCCTTGTCCTTTGAATCTCTGACTCCCGAAATCTGGTGATTCTGGATCTACGGTTCAGATCCTCCCTGGATCTGACGGCCTACAACCTTTCAGAGTTTTCTTTGAACCATGATCGCTCGCCACGTGTTCTTCAGATGGGGGATCCTGATTTCTTTTGGGAATTTGACAAGTCCTTCTCCCCAGCACATACATGAGGTTAACCCACATACATATTCTCCCGGATCCGATGGCTATCGGTCCTCTACACTAGATCTGACGGCCCCGACCTAACTTACCTGTGTGCGTTCCTCCTGTGCACCTAAACGTGGATCGAACGGTCCAGATCTCTTCTCCAGTGTTCGAATCAATGGCAACTGTTCTCCTCCTGAGCTCACACTTCTCCTTCCTTCCTTAGAATATTTTAAGTGTCTCAAAGGTTACAGCCTTTTATTTCTCTGCAAACCCTATGACCTTGGGTCTTGCCTGCATTCTGGAAAATGTTATCCTTCCTGAGCTTTGTCAACTCTGAAACCTCAAAGGGTTTTTCTTGGCCTCTGCGACTCCTTGCATGGTCCTTACACACATTTTCACTATTCATCCTAAGCTTCTCAAATTCTCTCAGTCTCTGAGGGACTTGGCCCTTGTCTTTTCCTTCAAAGGGGAAATTTGGTGCCTTCTTGGGAGCCTCGCACTCGACCTCCTGAGCTTTTGTGAACCTTGTGCACCAAGGCACTATTCTTCCAAGCAGAGTCTTCGGTAACTCTATCTCTCTTCTCCCCCCAAGGGAGTATAAGTGCCCTCTTGGCGACTTATGCTCTAGCACACCTTCGTTGTACCAACAGAGTGTTCAACAACTCTGTGGGAGGTCCTTCCTTGATATTTCCTTCTCTAAGAACTCAAAATAGAGTTCCCTGGTGCACTCTATGCATGCGCTTGATGCCCTCCTGGCAGAGCTCTACAAAACCTTCAATGATTTTGTCTTCTCTATGCCTTTCTCTGCACAGTATCACCTCCAAGGTGTTCAACAACCTTGAGGTTTCTCCCCTCGAGTTTAAGACTTCCTCTGGTGCGCCCTCTTGGCATGACTCTGTCCAAATTCCACAGAATTCAGAAGTGCATTCTATGCACTGGCTTACATAACCCGTAATGTTCTATCATGCAACCTCTTGCATGAAGACTCAAAGAACCAGATGTGAAATCAGTAAACCCGCAGATAGCAAAAACTATCTATCCCTGCAAATGCACATCTAACATACATCTACAGCATATCCTAAACACATAAAGACATTCATCAACATACACAGAACAACATGCAGGAAAAACTGCTCTGGTTGTATTAATATGAAATTCCTCTTTACAATGTGAGCTCGGATTGCAACAGAGTCATGGATTCCTCTCTTCTCCCTTATGTTCTATCTCAATATTCGAACCCCCTCAAAAATAAGATGCTAATATCTTTTTACAAGAAGGGGCTCCTCGATCTCTTCCCTCCATCTCACCAACTCTCATAAATTACAATGAATTACATTGAATGGGCCATCTAATACGAATCAGATCTAGATCCCCATCGAACTGTCATCCATTAAGGCGAAACCAACTACATCATGCTCAAAGGCACAACTTGACTCTACCATCCTTACAAACATTTAATACATTAAATTCAAATTTGAAATTTGAAAGTGAGAGGGTTGTGCCTCTCCTCTCCATTGGACGTGTGCTGGGTGCACTAGTTGGTTGGTGCTTGATGACGTGGAGTGATTCTCCTGCATCATTGGATCACCTTTCAACCACAAGAAACCATGGATGTGGGTTGAACCTCTATGTTGCTACTCATACCCTCAAAGACAACAAGAGGGACGTGAACCAAAATTAAATAGAAAAGATCCAAAAACACAAACATGTACCAAATGTCTTTAGCTTGAAGATATTTTTTGATGACTTCTTCCTCGAAGATATGAAATTTTTGATACATCAACATGGAAAAAACATGGGGGTATTGGATTAAATTTTCAATTTTTTATAATGGTCATTTAAACAAGGACAATGTGCATTTCTGAGCATGACATTGTGTAAGTCAGGCCACTTTGTATTAGTTGCACTCAAAGTAAAAAACAACAATGGAAAACCCAACTGAGTAATCATGTTTGTGAGTTCAGTACGACACTTTTTCCAGTAGGCCCTTGTACCTTGAATAGTATAACCAAAACACATGATGCTCAACCAACTTATTGTCAGGTAAATCAATGAGTTGTTGTACTAAGTCTTGAATTGTTGTAGGTGAGTTATCATGTATATTCTTCTTTACAAATATTACAAGAATTGCTTGGCTATGATGACACATAATCATGTTCAATAAGAAACAGTGAAACTCTGGATAGCTTCCAAATCTCTTATCAAAGTATATGAGTAGACGTGATCCATACTCATGCAATTGAATATTACAAATATGTGGATGCAACCAATCAACCTTACCAGCAAGGAATAATGTGGGGAAATCCATTTCCAATAACCCTTATGTATTATATTCATCGATGTGAGACAAACCAATCTATGTCCATTCCAATCATTCAATAGGTGTGGAATCTGCATTTTCAATGAATGTTCTTATTTCTTCCATTTCTCTTCGTTCATTGGGTAGTCTAGCAACAAAATATGAAGGATGAGCATGCAAATGATCAAGGGCCAATGTCAACAATATTCCTCTTTGTTTCTTCAATATTACAATCAACAAATTTAAGCCTACTTGACACATATGTTGGTATTTTAGAGAGAGCGGCAAGTGAATCCATGTCAATTTCAACATCCCTTTAATATTTATCCATTTGAATTTTGTAACACAATGCATTCAAAACTCGTGATCTCTTGACATAACATTCATAATATTTATAGTGTGCACCATGTCTCCTGACAATGAGGATGTCAATATCTTCAGCATGTTGTGGAAGGTTTCTTGCAATCATGGAAATATCTTATGGAAATCTAATTGTGTGACCACTATATTTATATTTCCCACCACGAGCATGTGCCACTTGTTGTATTGGATTATCATGTGCTATTAGAATCTCTTCAACTTGGGTAAGTATTCTTAGAACATGAGGTTGGTCACCTAGATTCATGTTATTCCAACAGGAGAAATGAAGGGCGCCTCGCTCATTCTTACACCTTTCATTTCTATACCTCTATTGTAATGGTTTGTGTCCTACCAATAAAAAAAAAAAAAAGGTTTTGGTAATCTATATATGGGTCCAATTGTAGAATGGTCTCAATGAATGATGGCACCACAATACCTTAGTTGTTCCAAGTGAAATAGTTCTAATTAATTCCATTGGTGGGAGTATATTTCCTAAGAATGAGAGAGATGAAGGGAAGATCCAATGGCATTGTCTATAGATTGCAATTTATCAACCAAATTAGCAAGCATATTATTGTCATCCACAACATTAGATGGAAGTATATGTCGAAAGTCATCCGTAACTCTAGAATGAATATTTTGCACCCTTTATGCATGTTGTGATGTTGGATTTGAATTTGAAGAAGACTCGGGGTTGTTGTTCGTAGCTTTGTTTTGTACATGATGATCTTCCCAAATATGAGAAGTTTCCCCAATTAAAACAATGTTGTTAAGAGATTGTGGAACATTGGAAATATTTCGACTTTGAAAATATTGTTGGAAACAAACATCAAGAGGAAATGTTTTTTGCATGATATTAGCCAAAATTTGATACTTATGACTATTTGGAAAATCATTTGGAATACTATTTTGAGTGGTTCTCGTACAATATAAAGTTCTTCTACATTCATTTATTTTGACTTTATTTTGTTGATACCATAAACGACGAAGTTCATTTCTCCTCTCACACGATGTGGAATAACGAGTATGTTTCTTACTTGTGCCTTCAATAGACATTTCTACAAGTACATAGAAAACATTACATTATTATTACTTAACCATAGCAATTTGAATTCAAAAAGTGGTTAAATGACATAATTGGGAAATATAAACATAGGTCATTATGAACCATATATATAATTGTAATTAAAATACACCGCACAATTACAATATTGTGAAAGAATTATAACAATCCATATGACAACGATAGGAAAGTGAATAGTATCATAATATTTAACATAATTTGACAATATTTCACATTCATTATTATCACGCAAAGTAGCCTAAACCAAAAAATGTGTTCCCAATGGTGGAATATTTGACATTAAGTAATATGAGGCAAAGTAGCATAAGCCATAAAGTCTATTTCCAATGGTGGAATGTCATCAACATAATCCATACTTGGAAGAAACGGAAAAAAATTCCACTTAGAAATTTCAACCCTGAGGTGTGTAACATGGAAACATTATTGATATTTGTTGGGATACACTAGCCAGTCATCAAATCATACATGAGTGGAAATTTAGTGTTATTGCACATAAGTATCATACCATAGACTGTATGGAATTGAAGATACCCAAGACATTTTTTATTTATATATGTAGAAATTTGTTGCAACAAATTCCATTTGAATCCCCAGTCATCCTCAAAATAGTCCAATGTCCATTCAAGACCAGGCTGACAAAATTGAAAATTATCAACTTCTTCAATAGACCAAATAGAGGTGGATCCATCATTGATGAGACATATAAGTTGGTTATTTTATAATTCCAATGACATACATTGTATGTCTATGATGGGAACAAAAGAAAAACCCCATTGCTTATTTAAATAATCCAACTAATAGGTAGTGTACCCATATCAAGGGTAGTCTTCATAATCTTTGTCCAAAAACAACCAATATATTTTACTTTTATACACCATTGCATCTTTTGGGGGTGTTGTGACACCATAAGGAACATATGTCTTCCTCCACACCTTGTTAAGGCTACTGCAAATGTAAAACATTGACTACATTCATTTGTAAATATGTTTCAAAACAACTCATTCAAAATAATATATATATATATATTATTACTAATGAATAATTAAAAGTTGTGTATTGTTGTTTAATATTAAATGTAATGTGCAATTCCTTGCCTCGTATAAGAATAAGTTTCATAAAGAATGTGTATGTATTAATAAATCATATCACCACAGGATTTGTATATGTTAATGGGTTGGATCATTTTTTTTCCAACAGGAAAATTTCTCAATTATATTATAAAATATAATTTGTTCTCTAGTCAAGAGATGTTACAAAGGACGGCGAAGGGAAATGAAATTGCCAATGAATATTTCACCAATAGTGGTCTCTCGACTAGCATATGGAGAAAGTTCATAAAGGAAAAGAAAAATGAGTACTAGTCTAAAGACCATGCTCATAAAAAAATCCCATACATCCTCATTAAAGCCACCAGAGAAGAAAAAACTAGCACGCAAAATGCAAAAAGAGATACAAATCAGGGGAAAATCCCAACAAAGACCTGAAAAGAAGCTAAACCAGAATCCACACACACCTAGAGGACATCGAAGTGTATACTCAACACTGCACGCCCCCTAAGGACCTCAAAGAGTTAAGAAAAACACCACACGCCCCCAGTGGACCTCAAAACTCTGTTCCAAAACCTCTTCAATCCAATGAGGAAGAGTTCAAGAGGGTCTAAAAAACCGAAAGGAAAACATGAAACCAAACGCAACATAACCCCAAAGCCACCTCCACCACAAATACTATGTTGCTAATCACATACAAAGCCACAAGATCTGGCAGATGCAGGCTCAGGGAGTTGTCCCGAAACTCGGCCTCGAGCAGCCGCCTCGGCCCCTAAACATTGCCACAAAGAAACTGTCGCCACTGTAAAAGGTTCACGCGTCCACATGACAAATTAACATATTGATTTGCAAAGATCAAATCCTCTGTCGTTGCCTTCATATGGCTCTCGATCCACACCTTGGTCGCTCGCCCTGTTGGAATTACGCTCGCACTTCACTAAGGAGACCATGGATGTGGCTAGTGGAACCTAGCCGCAGAGCCCGCAGAGCCAAAATGCTCGGCCCTCAAAACCTTAGAACTAGACGCGACACTCCAACACTAGTCCCTTCAGCTCCACTTCGTCCAACCTCTATGATTTAACAACTTATATTGCAAAAATTAACAATTATAACTAATTCATTATAATTTTACTTTTTCCAATCCAATTAAGTTCCAACCTTAAATAGTAATTGTAACACACTTGTCCATAAGGTAACCCAATCAACCCAATCAAGTTAACTATTTAGAGTACCTTAATACTTCTTTAGAAATACCTTAATACTTCCTTTATTGTGAGTATTTTAAGTGAATGTATTTTTTTGGTAAATTAAAGATTTAAATTGATAATGTGAAAGTATTAGATTCTCCCATCCATCTATTGCATGTGTAGATTTTTTTCCACCATAACCATGAATTTTAGATATGATAGGATATAAGTACCACCTATTTGGAAATAAATAAGTGAGATTTAATGGTTATTTCATAATTCTAATTTATAATTTATATGTTGTGTTACAGCTTAGGATTTTCTTATAACTAATTGTTACATATTGTATAAAGCTTGCACAATACATTATTTTAAGTAGATTTTGGTATGGTTGTAAATAAATATAAATAAAAATTAGTCGATAAATTTTACTTGCAAACGTTTATATTAGATGGAGCAATTACAATTACACAGATTAAAGGGTTGGGATGTTTACTAAATAATCATATAGCAAATTTAAGAGGAAGTATAGTTGACAACAATAGTTCACAATCATGTGCATTCACGCATAAGGTTGATGCAATCTCTTATGCAATCGAATAGATGGTGTAGGTAGCTTAGGTTGGTCGATCCACATGCATGGAAAGGAAAAAAGGGTGGGAAGGCAGGAAGGTTTTTTTGAAACCTGCAACTAATTTCAATGGCAAATGGAGTATTCTCAAACTAGCGCAAAACCACTTGAGAAGAAGGAGAAACGGTATGCAATTGGTTTTCATAGAAATGGTTTTTAGAGATTCAGTTGGCAGGCAATTTTGGTATTAAACAATTGTGCGTAGTGCTTTTTACAGACTTAGGTACTAGCGCTATGGAAGGTTGTGTAAATGTTGGCATCACAATTATTTTGACAGTCTCTTCTGTCATTTCTTTTAGCACTTACCATTAAAACACGGGAGCTGAGCATTTACCACAGCCTGAGTGGAGGTCTTGGTGTTTGGGTTGGGAGTACCAAGTGGAGATCAAGTGGCGGCGTCTCCTACGTCATAAGAATATTATATGATGGAAGAAGAGGTCAACGCACTCATGGGTGTAGTTAACGAGGAAATGTGGAGAAATGTTGGTGTGTTTACCTCAACTGAAGTGCTCAGAGCAGTTAATTAACCTAACTCCTTGAAACTTCTACCTCCATCTATTTTTCCCTTACATCTGTTGGAAAATCAGACTGTTAGTGTTTCCGACTTACCCCTTGCACCTATGAATGTTCCAAGTGACTTACCTTCATGATAGAGAGCAAAGGTAAATATTATAGGCAGGTGGGTTGATGTAGGGATATTGGAGGCTAGTTTTAAGAAGGGAAATACATCAGGTAAGCTTTCGGGTCGAAGAATGCAACATTCGAAGCCGTGGATCCCAAACCTCTCCAAGCGAAAGATGGTTTTGGGAGGAAATATAGGGTTAGAAGAAGTTGTTAATATGGCTCTTTGTGTATTTGTGGGACGATTTTCCTACCGTTCTTGGTGCAGTACTCCCATCTTAGATTGGGTACAGACCTTCTAGATTCCACTGTTGGGGTATGAACTAGAGATATTATATATGTCGAGGGGATGGTTTGGGTTTCACTTTAAGAGTGCAGAAAATACTTTTCTTATTCTAGATAAGCTCTAGATTTAT
This sequence comes from Picea engelmannii, assembly GCA_009831015.1. Lineage (NCBI taxonomy): Eukaryota > Viridiplantae > Streptophyta > Pinopsida > Pinales > Pinaceae > Picea > Picea engelmannii. Next base: position 23,008 of record ML788959.1, read on the forward strand.
GAAGGAGGAAGCTTGATGTTAAAATGTTGGAGGGTAAGCTTTGATCTATTTCTTGACTACTTTCAGTTTCGTCATCTTTGGGTTCTATTATGGGATTTACCTCTACAACTTTGAAACACGAACGCACTAGAAGCCATTGGCAATGTGCTCGGTCGCTTTATAAAAGTTGACGAACTGTCTTTTTCTACACCTGAAAGGCATTTGGGTAAGGTGTTAGTAGAAGTTTATATACATTTGGGTTTATTGGAGTCCTTAGAGATAACTTAGCGAGGACACACCTTGAACCAAAAACTGGACTATTTGGGTATCCCTTTTTGATGCACATTTTGTCAAAGGACTGGCCATCTGAGAAGGGATTGTTAGGGTTTTATGGAGGTTGAGGAGTCGGAAGACTCATTTCTCAGGAAGTTGACCAGATTTGATTCTACATGCGTGATTTCCTATGATCTATACTTAGAATTTGTAGCAACAAAGGTGGAAAAACAATCAGACAATAAAAGCATTGTCACAGGTAAGTTAAAATCTCTCTGTCCATCCCTCTTTTTTTTGCTTTTAGCTTTGGAACGGGATACTCTTGATTCTTCCACTCCTTTGGATGTTGGCACTTCGCAGTTGTATATTGTTGACACACAGATGGTTCGAGAGGGATTAAATACCCCAGAGTCTGTTTTTTTAAACCCTGTTGGAGGGGAAACCCTGGTAACACTGGTTGAGATTCTGAATCCTAGGGGTGTCAGGGATACACCTAGTGACCCTGTGGGGGGGAACTCTGTCCATGTTGAAATTTAGCAAGGTTGGATGAGGATTATTTGGGGGACAAGTTTACGACCAGTGAGACAGAGGGGAACTGTAATTTCCTTTTGGGTTTTAGGGAACCAGAACTAGGAGAAATATCCATTGGTGATGTTCTTGATTCCCTAATTCCAACTTATAGAGAAGCACATACCCCTATTCCCATCCCTACTTATCAGGGGAGGGAAGTAATACAAATATTGGGATCCACAAGAACTTCTGGGCACTTGGAGAAGACTGGGGAGGGTTCATAAAAGGATTATACTTGGTCAAAGGGCTTGGGTTATGAGATCTCTCCCATAAAAACTCGAAGTGCATGTAAAAAATATGTTACCCTCCCTACAGTTACAGACCTGCATATTTCCAATATTACTAACAATGGGGTGCTTAGAGGCATGAAATCCCTAGCCAGGGATAAACCATGATATTTCTCTCCTTAAATATCAAGGGGGTGGTGGGGGACCCAAAAAGCATCCTCCATGCGCAGACTTTTGTATAGAAAGAAATCCTGATATAATTTTCCTTCAAGAGACACTGGTGGATGAAAAGAAGGCTAGGTTTTTTATGCATTTGTTCCATCCAAGTTGGTTAACTTGTGTTGTAAGCTCGACTGGAAAGTATGGAGGACTTTTGGTGACTTGGGATCCTAATAAACTTGATTTATATCCTTACCTTAGCTATGGTGGTTTTTTTCTGACATGTACTTGTTTGGAGAATAACAAGTCACTATCTCTGCTAAATGTTTACGGTCCTTGTAACAAGAGAAAGACATTTTGGGAAAAAGAGGCATTTAGAGGTATGTTGTCTCATAAAAAAATGATTGTTGTAGGGGATTTAAACTTTACAATTAGTGCAGCTAAGATCTGGGGAGCTTCGACACAACTGGACCAGTAGGTAGCGGTTTTCAAAGAACTATTTCAAGATAATCATCTGGTGGATATTTTACCAAATGTATAGTCCCAACATGGCAGAATGGCAGAGCGGGGATTGATAGTATTCTTAAAATGTTGGATCGTATATTTATCTCAGAGGAAATTTTAAGCGAAGCTGGCAAATACAGGTCATGGGTAGATTATCCTTATTTTTCAGATCATGCACATGTCCTTGTACAACTTGAACTCATTCAACACCCTATAGCCTATCCTTTTAAGTTAAATTCAACTTGGTTAGTAGAAGATGAGTTTTCTATTATAGTGAAAGAAATCTGGTATGACCAATGTTTTATGACTGAATCGGGGGTACAACAAAGATTTGCGTGAAAATTGAAAGTGTTAAAACATCGTATCAAATCCTGGGAAATATTACAAAGAAAGAAAAAGATTTTTAGACTGGAAAACTGGAGGATGAGCTACGTGTCTCTTATCAGGAAAAAATGAGGGAGGTGAGGGACCAAGTAGCAGAATGCCACATAAATATTTTGGAGGAAGAGTTAAATAGATTGATCCTCTATGAAGAAGAAATATGGAGACAGAGGAGCAGAGCCATTTGGTTAAAATGTGGAGACCAAAATACAAAGTTTTTTCATAACTTTGTTAGTGCTAGAAGGAATCATAAACATATCTAGGAAGTTCTAGATGAGGATGGGCAAGGCCACTGTGGTCAAGAGGCACTCAAAAAAGAGGCCACTAGACATTTTAGAGGTTTTTTTGAAACGAGGGAACAACCATTTTTAGTTGATCAAGTATACACAACTAGTATTTTTCCTTGTTTCGTCACTAAGGAGGACACATTATTACTTGATATACCTCGTTCAAAGTCAGAAATGCGGGAAGTTCTCAAACATTTTTCAAAAGATAAAATCCCAAGACCTGATGGTTGGATGGTAGAGTTCTTCACTCACTTTTTTGACCTGGTAGGGGATGAACTGTTGGAAGTGGTGGAGGATACCAGGAAGAGAGAAAAGGTGATAAGCCCTATAAACTCGACTTTTCTGGATTTGATTCCAAAAGTAAATAATCCCATGATCGTTGGTTACTATAGACCTATATCACTTTGTAACCTATGCTACAAACTGATAGCAAAGGTTATTGATAATAGACTAAAACATATCCTTTCGCGGTCTCTGTCGGGTGAACAACTAGGATTTTTAAAAGGTAGACAGATTTTGGATGTCATTGGAATGGCTCAAGAATGTTTACATAGTATAAAAATGAAAAATATGAAGGCATTAATTTTAAATTTGGATCTAAAGAAAGCATACGACCGTGTAAATTTGGATTTCTTAAGATTGATTCTAATACAAACAGGTTTTGACCTTCATACTACAAATTGGATTATGAGTTGCATGGTCAGTACTTCATTTGCTATTCTAATAAATGGAGAGACTTCTTCCTTTTTCCAGAGTGGCAGAGGAATAAGGCAAGGGTGCACATTATCTCTATTGTTGTTTATTTTAGTAATGGAGAGTCTTAGTTTGTTGCTAAAGAAAGGATAGGTCGAAGGAATTTTGACGAGGGTGAAAGTCTCAAGGATTGTTAAGATACTCCATCTCTTCTTTGTGGACAATATTCTCATTATGACCAAGGCTTCATTACAGGAATGGAAGGAGATAAGAAATCTCTTAAAAAAAAAATGCAGTGCTACAGGCCTGACAATAAATATGTCTAAGTCTATTTTTCATCATGTTGGTCTCCAAGGGGAATTATTATAAAAGTTTAAAGAAGTCTATTCCTACAATTTTGTTGATCTCGTTGAAGGCTTTAGATATTTGGGATATTTTATAAAAGATGAAAAATATAAGATTGAAGAATGGAGATGGATTTTAGAAAAAATCGAAAAAAGAATTGGTCATTGGTGTAATAGATAGTTATCTCTCGCAGGGCATTACATTCTTATCAAAGTTGTGTTGGAAACTCAACCGGTGTATTGGATGGCACTAGTTGTTATACCAATCCCTGTGCTCAATAAGATCGGACAATTAATTTAGGATTTCCTTTGGTCGGGTTGTAGTGCAAAAAAACATCTCCATTTGTGCAGTTGGGACTTGATTTCCAGACCAAAGTCCCTTGGTGGTTGGGGATTAAGGAATATTTATCTTTTTAATAGAGCTTTGGAAGAAAACTCCATGTGGTGAGTGTTGACGAAGGAAGGAATTTGGCATAGGGTAATAAAAGAAAAATACCTACCTTTTATTTTGGTTCCTACTTAGTTTAGCACAGATACTATTAGCTCGTCCCCAACTTCACAGACTTGGAAAAAAAAATTTAAATCGCTACATCTTATTACTCACTGTTTAAGATGGAGTCTCGGGTCTGGACATTCAGTTTTAATTGGGAAATATTGGATTCTAGGATTGGGTAACTCCTCCTTTCTCACTTAAGAAATCATAACTGCCTTAGAACGCAAAAACATAAGATATATCTATCAGGCTAGAGGTATAAACAGGCCAGGGGTTATAACTGCACAGTGGAAAGATAGTGTCGAACTAGACCTTCCCCTGAGATTTGTCAAACGAATGGCACGTGTTTTGCAGGGATTTAATTGGTTCAACGGTACAGCTTTAGAACAAAGTTAATGAATTAATTTGGACAAGTGGAGACAAATCTGGTATACTATCAGTAAAAAATGTTTATTGTTCCTTAGCAAAAAAACTTTGGCAGCAGTCGATTGGTGGTTGGAGGAGGAATATGTGGTCCTGGGAAATTGCATTAAAACTTAGATTGTTCACTTTACTGGCTGTGGAAAATAAAATCTTAACTTGGGATAACCTACAAAAATATAGGTTGGGAAGGACCCAATATTTTTCATTTGTGTTCAAGGGACTCGGATATAGTCTTACATATGTTGGTCAATTGTAACTTTACTCAACAAATCTGGTAGAGGATAAAATGTGGGCTTAATATAAAATCTACTTGGGAAGGTAATAATTTAAATACATGTTTTAACAGTTGGGTAAAAAAGGAGCGAAATTTCATTACTCTTCCCTTCATGGTTTGTTGGTTTGTTTGGTTGGAGAGAAATAAGAAAATTTTCAAACATGGAAACCCAACCATCCATTCAGTTGGCATTAATTCATTGGGAAAAGTGGATAGACACATAAGCTCTCAAAAAGTGTACATCCACAAAACTATCTAGCTTCTCAGTCAATCATTGCCTAGAGTTGGATGGTTTGATGGTGCAACACAAACAAGTGGATTACAAAGTGGGGCAGGGGGAGTGATTAAAATTTTTGACAAAATTGTTTACAAATGGACTATTAATTGTGGTTCAGGCACCAACACAAGGGTTGAATTACTAAGTGTTTGGGCGACCCTAATCTTGGCTACTCGATTGGATATTGATTCTCTTCGGGTCTATGGAGACTCAAAAATAGTAATTGATTGGATGAACTACAGAGCAAATTTATAGGTCATCTCATTAGTGGGATGGAAGGATAGAGTAAGAGAACTCACCAATTCATTCAATACTATCAGTTTCTCTCACATTTATCAGGAACAAAATTGGGAGGCATACACACTATCCAAGAAGGATTTAAATAATTCAAAAGGGAAGATAATATATAACAAATGGATATATGAAAATGAGGTTCCTTCTCTGTTTCTGCAACTATTTTAGCATGTGTTTATTCCAAAAAAAATTTGTAGAAACTGTTAAATATGCCATAGAGAAAGGAGATAGATACTTTATTTGCTTTCACATAGTATTTGAATAGTTTGAGGAAGGAAATATTATTGTTTAGTTTATAATTTTTGTGGATGTGTAGGAGTGATGACATCTAAGAACAGTTATGAACATTTTTGTAAATATCTGGCAAGGCTTTTATGGCCATGCGCACACTATTATATTTAATATAATGAGAAATTTTATGTTGGAAAAAAAATCTATTATGCAACCTTATATAATCTTGATTATTATTTATATAAACAAAATGACACATCTTTGGGGAGATTTAGATGGACGCTACAGATGTTTTATAGATTGTGAAATATGATTGAAATATTGCAATTTAATTTAAACCTATTTATTATTGAATACTATTTGAGTAAATTTATAAGGATATAGCTTGATCAAAGTTGAATCATATATATATATATATATATATATATATATATATATATATATTAATGGTGTGTATATTAATATAGGTCAATGTCTCATCATTAACAGACAAAGTAATATATTAATTAATGTCTCATCGTTAATTGATAGGGTAATATATAAACAAAGACATGGGTGATTAGAGTTAGGGTTTCAGAGCCATGCATAGATTTTTTAAATGTGACTACAGGAAACCTTGATAGTAGCAGAAAATGTAATGCGCGGGACAATCCCATGGTCAAAAAGTCTGTTAGAGCTAGCAAAGAGCCCCACCCCAAATATGAAATGTTAATTGATCTTTGAATCCAAATATTTAATGGGAGTGGATCCAAACATATAAAAGTCTTCACCGAATCCAAATATGAAATTATATGAGACTAGTTCCAGACATATAACAAGTCTCCACTTAAAAATTCTCAGACAACATATATCAAATTAGAAGACAACAAATTTAATGTTATTGGATTCAAACATATAATAAAGACAAAGAGTAATATCCTATCATGATGGTTCAATGTATTTATGAGTAAATTAATTTCAAAAATTAATGTTGTGTATCTTGTATATGAACTCATAAAAAATATAGAGAATAACATATCTAATCAAAAACCAAACCAAACATTTGCTAACATGTTTGTGTTGCACGATCGATGTTGCTCCTATACGATTCCTTTGTCCAAATATGCTATTGATGTTTCTCCTCTATGTTACCTTCGTCAAACTATGTGTCTTCTTATGTGGTTAGAAATGAAAAGGGAAGAAATTTCCAAGGGTTGTTTACCTAAATGTGAAACGACAAATAACTAAAAAGACACATGTGTGTAGTAAGGGAGAAAGTAAAAAATTAAGCACATTAAAGGAAATAAATCTCCACACATGCATCAAGTGAGTGATTAAAAACACAGACAGGTAGAGCCAGTACATGTCGGCATGCACCAAGTAAAAATGCACGGAGAGTACAACTAGTAAAGAAGGTGGAGAACTCAACGAAGGTGCACTGGCATGCAGAGCGAGCAAGTAAAAATGCACGAAGAGTATAGTTGGTAAAGAAGGTGGAGCACTCATTGACGGAGCCCCACTCACACATGAACAAACACCTGGTAAAATGAAGCAAATGATGCCCTGGTAAAAAACTTAAATGCACTAAAAAAACAAATCATAGTAAAAAAACTAAAGGCAGTAAAACACCTTAATTTAAAGTGAATTGTCATCATTATGTTAATCACATTGATCATGTTTTTTAATGATGAACAAACATATTTTTCCATGCCATTAAGTTAATGCTTGAAATCATAGCCTTTCATTTAATGTGACAATGAAGAATATTTGGAGCATAAGAAATTGTGTCCATTAAAATCCCATTAATTCTATCCATTTCTAATAGTTGTACACCTATTGGCGTAATTAAGAGTCGTATAAGGTAAGTACTTCAAGACTTATATTGTCCATGTTTGTGGTGGCCAAGGTTTAGCGACAAGTTCTATAACATCCTCAGCCTCACACCAGCCAGGACATGCCACTCCTCAGACACTTTACTTAGCTCTGAAATCGTCTTTGTAACATTCCCAGCCTTCAAAATGCCAGGCCATGCTACTCCTGAACATTCTTTCATGATCAGATACCAATTTGTAATGTCCCTGACCATTCATGTCGGGCCACGCTACACTGGAGAACACATATGTTCTATGTGTGGAACGTACTGTAACATACTTAGCATCCTAACTAAGTTGTGTATCATATAATTTTCTAACTGCATGCAATTAAAATATATGCATGCACAGAACTCTTGCGGAAGATTAATATATATAAAATGTGAACAGAAAAATACGCTATGTAAATGCATGAATTCACACTAAAATAGCAGTAAACATATACATGTATCATATACATGAAATACCCATAAGCATACAGACAGTTATAATCACGCATAGGATAAACCCATAAAAACAACACGTGAATAACAATGCAGCATGTAAATTAATCACACAATTGACACTTATCTTTGTGAGAATATCACCAACTGCGTGCAGATCTTCCATGAACCTCCCAGCCTTAGACCACACTATTCATCACTCTCAACAGTGAGTCACCCCCAAGCCGGGACTAAACTCCACCCGGGTAAAGGGGTTCCTAACCAGGCTAAAGGCTCATGAACAATAGGAAAGACTTTGTCTCAGGTGCTCACTCAACTAACAGCCTACAGTCCCTCATTCCCCACATGCCTGTCCCACCCAAGGAAGTGTGCCCCTTCTCTACTCAACAGTCACTCGACTGCCCCACTTCCCTTTCAGGGCTTCAGCAACATGCCAGATAGGAAGTCTCAGAGCCCTGCAATTATAGTTCAGCACCTTCAGGAAATCAATCCCCAACAATTCTCTCACCCAGATAATTGCTCACGGGCCTGACAACCCGCCTCTTCAACATCCCACGGGCCTGACAACCCGCTTCTTCAATCTCTCTCCCAAGATAACAGTTACTCAACAGAAGGCTCTGGATCCGAGTTCAGGTAAAGTCATGAAGATACAAATGATAGCTCAATGGCTGCCAATCCTCCTGGATGATTGACTGTATATCTCAGTGATGGATGAATCAAGGGATGGATGATGGTCTGAATGATGGAGAGTCCCCCAGAAATGAACTAAGTCCAACAATATGTATGCATACCCCCAACTTAACACTTGTCATGTTGGAAGCTACTTTGGCCCACTTGGCCCCAACTTAGAACTTAGGATAACATAATTATCCATACTTTATGATTTAAGAAATATTAATATAATATTCCTTAACTTAGCCCCTTCCATTTCCCTAACTAGTGGAGTTTAGTCCCCCATCTCTTTTATCATGATCGGTCTGCGTGCAGCGATGTATTTTATATTAAATATGAGATATGTACAAAAATAGGCACACTGGCCTTTAACATCTAGGCTCTTCGGCCTAATCAAAACATAAGAATCCTAGCTTATAATACTAACTCACCAGCCTATAAAACATATCATATACACAAGGCTCCATGGCCTCTACATCGCGCGCACTTAAGATGTTACGCGTGGTATCCTGGAATGTGCACACTTCCTCATTTTACTGTGCAGTACATGCGAGCACTATGCCATGAAATGTGCATACCAAAATGATATCAAATCAACTCACCATCTTATGTACATTTTTATTTACATTTTCAATTAGGTTCGTCCTTAGGGATATTACACTCCCCTCCCCTTATTTATGCACTGTCCTCAGTGCATCATGTACCCATGTACAACTAAATTTCAAAATCCTCAAAACGATGCGGGTATTCTACATGCATTGCATCCTCATGCTCCCAAGTAGCATCCTCGGGACTGTACCAGGTCCATTGGACCTTTACAAGCCCTATGGCTCGATTCCGGAGCTGTTTGATTTTTCGGTCCAAAATTCACACCGAACGCACTTGAAAAGCGTCGTCTTACTCCACCTGAATCACATTCCAATCAATAACATGATTAGCATCAGGTATATATTTCTTTAGCAAGGATACATGGAATACATTATGAACAGACATATATGCAGGCAATGCAATCATATAAGCTACTGGACCAATCCTCTCTAGGATTTAAAACGGCCCACAATAACGAGCTGCCAACATTGAACAATTTCCCAACATCAGGGAACTTTTGTTGGCTTTCAATTTCAAGAATACATGGTCACCCACTTTAAATTCCCTATGAGTATGCCCTTATCAGCATATATTTTCTGCCTATCTTGGGTAGACATTAAATTTTTTTTTATTTTCAACATTTTCTCTTCCATTTCCCTGATCAATTTTGGCCCAACCACTGCTCTATCTGTTGGGTTATCCCGGCTTACCGGTGTGCCATAAAGTGCCTCAAATGGGCTCATCTTTAGAGATGCTTGGTACCCATTGTTATAAGCGAACTCTACCAAGTGTAGGTAGTCTTCCCATTTTGATGGTTTATCCATCACATACATCCTCAACATATCCTCAATCACCCGATTCACCCTCTCTGTTTGTCCATCTGTTTCTCGATGATAAGTTGTACTAAATTTCAAATTTGTTCCAAATCCATTAAATAATCCCTTCCAAAATTTTGAGGTAAATTTTAGATCTCTATCAAACACAATTGTCTTGGGTATGCCATGTAACCTAGCAATTTCTCTCATATAAACATCAACAATGTTTGTTGCCTTGTGAGTGATCTTAACCAAAATAAAATGGGCAGCTTTAGTAAGCTTATCCACCACTACCATGATAGAATCATATGCTTGTTCGTTCTAGGCAGTTTGGTAATGAAATCCATGGTTACAACTTCCCATTTCCACTCAGGAATGGGTAATGGTTGTAGAAAAACAGTTGGGTGTCTATGTTCATCCTTTACTTTTTGGCATTCTAAACATCTGGCAATAAAATCTGCAACCTCTTTCTGCATGTTTGGCCAATAATATTGGCTCTTGATAGCCGCAATAGTTTTCTAATATCTTGGGTTCCTAGCATAAGGCACATTATGCATTTCCCTCAATATCATATTTTTCAATTCCTGAGAATTTGGTACATAAATTATGCCCCTGTATATGAGAATTTCATCCTCATCTAGCTTGTATTTTTTAATTTTTTGCTGCAAATTACCTTGCTATAATTTTGCCACTAAATCCTTGTATTGTAAATATGATTTGGCAGTCTCTATAATTCTGTGTTTCAAATCTGATTGATACATGCTAATGGTTGTAGCATGCATTTCATGCACTCTTCTGTTGAGTGCATCAGCCACTTTGTTCTCTTTCCCCTTGATATGCTTTATATCGAAGTCATATTCGCTTAGAAATTCTAACCATCTGCTTTTCCTAGCATTTAAAGTTCGTTGATCAAACAAATATTTCAGACCATTATGGTCTATCCTCATCTCAAATTGTTTCCCCATGAGGTGGTGTCTCCATTTCCTCAAGGCATGTACTATGGATGCCAACTCCAAATCATGAGTGGCACAGTTTCTTTCATGCTCCTTCAACTTCCTTGATTCATAACATATAACAAACCCATTTTGGCTGAGGACTCCACCAAGTCCCTCTTTACATGCATCGGTGCATACAATGAAGTCTTCATTTGGGTCTGCTATCCTTAATATTGGAGCACTTGTTAATAATTGTTTCAAGTGTTGGAAACTCTTTTCACAATCCAATGTCCACTGAAACTTTACACCCTTTCTTTGCAATGAAGTGATTGGGTGTGCAATCTTTGAAAATCCTTCTATAAATCTCCTATAGTATCCTGCAAGGCCCATGAATGATCTCACCTCTGTCACATTCTTTGGCACTGGCCATTCTCTAATGGCTTCTATCTTCTCAGGGTCCACTGTTATCCCATCCTTTGAAATGATGTGCCCCAAATAGTGAATTTGCTTCTAGTAAAATGAGCACTTGCTCAATTTGGAATACAATTGATGCTCCCTTAATACTTGCAAAACCATCCTCAAATGATGTTCATTCTCTTCTTCTGACTTGGAATATATGAGAATGTCATCTAAAAAGACAATGACAAACTTGTCTAAATATCCTCGGAAAACACCATTCATTAATCACATGAAAACAACTGGTGCATTTGACAACCCAAATGGCACCACTGTGAACTCATAATGACCATACCTTGTCCTGAAAGTGGTCTTTCTGATATCTTCCTCTATAATCCTTACATAATGGTATCATGACCTGAGATCTATGTTTGAAAAGATCTTTTCATCCTTTAATTGATCAAAAAGATCATCAATCCTTGGTAGAGGATACTTGCTCTTTATAGTCACTTTATTCAATTGTCTGAAATCAATGCACAATCTTAATGTTCCATCTTTCTTCTTCACAAACAAGACTGGGGCACCCCAAGGTGACACACTTGGGCATATATACCCCTTCTTCAGAATCTCTTCAAGTTGCATTTGCAACTCCTTCAGCTCTGGTGTACTCATTTTGTAAGGAGTCTTTGACACTGGAGTTGCTCCAAGCATTAGATTTATAGAGAAATCAATGTCCCTCCTTGGGGGTAGTCCCGGTACCTCCTTGAACACATCTTCAAAATCTTCCAGTACTGCATAATCTTCCAAATTTGGCACCTTATCTCTAGGTGTCTCCGCCAAATGAGCTGCAATTATTTGACACCCTTTTCTGTAACATTTCTTCAGTTGCAATGCTGAAATCTCTCCGATGGCTACCGCCCTGGGAATTCCCTACACTTTCCTTAGTTTCCCTTCCTCATCTAAGCAAGTAAATGTTTTTTTATGGCAGCCTAGGATGGCATGTTGTTGGTCCAACCAATCCATCCCAATTAGACAGTCATAGGAACCTAAAGGCAAGATGTTCAAATTTGTTTGGGTGTTCAGTCCATTCATGTCAATAAGACATGACGTAACCATCTCATTAAATTTTCTTTTGGCCCTTGTAGCCAGCTGCACCAACCAAGATTTCCCATGCTTGCTTCTTGGCAAATGCAAACTTTCCACCACCTTAGGATCTATATAACTATGACTAGCTCCTGAATCAATTAAAATGGTAATGGTTTGGTTGTTGATCATACATTCCACTTCAATCATATGTGACTAATATTATGCTTGCTTGTTGTCTAGGGCTGCAGAGATCCTGGGTATCTTTCTGCCCATGTCCTCCACTATTTCATCTTGTTGTACATTATGAACAGTCCTCCCTTTTTCACCTCTGTGAGGACAATCTCTGAACATGTGATCCCCTTTACAACCCCAACATTGAATAGGTGGTTGCCTTGGCCTTTGACTTCCTGTGTCCATCGTTCTAGGTTCCTTAGCAGTTTGATGTCCCTGTGGACTATTTATGAAGAATGGTAGCTTAGACCCCTTCTTCCTTTGATCCATATTGAGTTTCTTTTTGTCTTCCCAAGATTTTTGGAATGTTGACCTTGATTTTTTTTTATCATATAGGCATTTAGCTTGACTTATGGTCTCCTCCAATGTCTTGGGATCATCATATTGTATTTTGTCACTGATGAATGATGGCAATCCACTCAAATATCTTTGAGTTTTGACTGTCTCATCCTTGATGAAAGAGACAAACTTCAGCAGTTCTAGAAACCTTCTCTCATATTCCTCAATTGTCATACTCCCAATCTTGAGTTCAAATAACTCTTTCATTTTCTTGTCATAGTATCTCTTAGTCAAGTATTTCTTCTCAAAATACTTCTTGAATCTTCTCCAAGTAACACTTTTCTCTTTGATGTGTTGCACCTGCACAAGTTGATCCCACCACACGGATGCTTTTCCTTTGAGTTGATAGATGGCAATTCTACCCTCTGCATGAGAGGAATAATTATGCAATTGAAAATATTTTCTCATGCCCAGCAGTCATGTGTCTGCATCTTCATCCTTCTTGTGTTCATCATCAAATCTAGGAGGTTTGATTTTTTTCATTTCTCCTCGCAGTTCATCCACCCCAGACCTCTCATACTTTCTGACAGGGGATGGACTTGAGTTGCTATGTGATCTCTTATTGGAATTCCTCGGGGAGTGTTGGTGATGCCTGCTAACACTTCTTGTTTTTCTTTTCTCATCATGAGACTTGTGACTTCTCAATTTTCTCGAGCCACTCTCCTTATCCAATTTCTTTTCTATTATGTTCAAGCTCTCCAATAACTTCATGTTGAATTCATCCTGTTGCTCCTTGGCTCTCATAATCCTTTCATTTTCAGCTTTATGGCTTTGAACATTCTTTTGTAAATTTTTAATGGTCTCTGCCATATTTATGTTTTCATCCCTTTCTTCACCATGTCCATTGGAGTTTGTTCCTTCCATGCTCAAATGGACATCCATCCCTCTGACTTCATCTTCTTGGTTGTAATTTCCTGGTGCCTCTTCCATTACTCTGGACTCTAAATTGATCTTGATCTGATCTAGTTGTTTTTAACTCTGCAAAATGTGCAGCCAACAAAACTTGTCAGACTGACTGTTTCAGCAATTTTTATAAAAAATATGAACCATTTTGGTTCAATAATTTATCAGAAGCCTTTCTTCTGATTTCTTGAAACATTGAATTCCCAATCAATTTTCTGGGTGGATAATTATATTCCGTTGTCCAATACCTTTCCAACACCTACTTACATGCTCAATTCCGAGTCTTGAGCAGAAATTTATGGCTTCATGGAGCTAGTCGAGGTATTATAATTTACCCTTCACTATTTTTGTTGTTCTTCTCCCTTCAAACAACTTCGCGCGCACAAGTTTCAATCTGTTCTCCCGTATTTTCCATGTTCTGAAACATCACAATTAAATCATGCTTCATGCACTTTAAAACCGGTGTGTATCACTTCTTTGTCGTGCCAATAACATGCGCGCACTTTTGTGTCGTGTGCCAATAACTACCGTGCACAGTTTTGGCTCTTGCACTATTACTCATTGCACACAATTTTTTGTATCACACACTGATATTCCACATGCATTTCTCTCTATGCATTCCACCATGCCAAATTTCAATATGCCCCCACCGTGCATCAATACTCTACGCACACCATACTAAACTATCGTGCGGCAACATATACCCATATTGTGTGTGTGCCAACCAAAATCCTTTGCACTCTGCCAATACTGCATACACCCTACGTGCCCTTATTGTGTGTGTGTACACCGCGCACACTTTCTTATGCGTGTGCACTCCGCACAATGCCAAATTTAGTGCGCGCACCCGCACACCATATTCTTCCACGCGGCGCCACAATTTATCGTGTGCACCTGCATGCTAACATTTTACGTGTGGTACCTGCACGCTAAAATTTTCCGCTCCATCTATCATGGCTTCACTGTAACTTCAAATTCGGCCAATTCCAGGTTCAAATTTTCTAGGACAGATATTAAATAAGTAATATCTCATCGCTTGGTTGAATTTCTCCATTTTCTCATGAATCCACCCACAAAAATTGGGGATTTTCCCCATTTTCGCCAAGTTGTTGTTACTTTTTTCCATGGATGCTCTACAACTGAAATTTGGCCACTTCGAATTAAATCCTCTGTGGAATTTTGCTTCAACTCAACTTTCTCAACCCGTTTAGGCTCAGTGTTGAAAACTGAATCTATGATACCAATTTGTAACATTGTCGGCCTCACACCGGTCGGGACATGCCACTCCTCAAACGCTTTACTTAGCTCTGAAATTGTCTTTGTAACATTCTCAGCCTTCAAAAGGCCAGGCCATGCTACTCCTGAACACTCTTTCATGCTCAAATACCAATTTGTAACATCCTCAACCATTCATGCCAGGCCACGCTACACCGAAGAACACATTTGTTCTCTGTGCGGAACGTACTGTAACATACTTAGCATCCTAACTAAGTTATGTCTCATATAATTTTCTAACTGCATGCAATTAAAACATATGCACACACAGAACTCTTGCGAAAGATTAATATATATAAAACGTGAATAGACAAATATGTTATGTAAATGCATGAATTCACATTGAAATAGCAGTAAACATATACATGCAATACCCATAAGCATACAGAAAACTATAATCACACATAGGATAAACCCATAAAAACAACACGTGAATAACAATGCAGCATGTAAATTAATCACACAATTGACACTTATCTTTGTGAGAATATCACCAACTGTGTGCAGATCTTCCACAAACCTCCCAGCCTTAGACCACACTATTCATCACTCTCAATAGTGAGTCACCCCCGAGCTAGGACTAAACTCCACCTAGGTAAAGGGGTTCCTAACTAGGCTAAAGGCTCATGAACAACAGGAAAGACTCTGTCTCAGGTGCTCACTAAACTAACAGCCTACAGTCCCTCATTCCCCACATGCCTGTCCCACCCAAGGAAGTGTGCCCCTTCTCTACTCAACAATCCCTCGACTGCCCCACTTCCCTTCTAGGGCTTCAGCAATAGGTCGGATAGGAAGTCTCAGAGCCCTACAGCTGTAGTTCAGAACCTTTGGGAAATCAATCCCCAGCAATTCTCTCACCCAGAGAATTGCTCACAGGCCTGACAACCTTCCTCTTGAATATCCCATGGGCCTAACAACCCACTTTTTCAATCTTGCTCCCAAGCTAACAGTTACCCAACAGAAGGCTCTGGATACGGATTCAGGTAAAGTCATGAAGATACAAATGATAGCTCAATGACTACCAATCCTCCTGAATGGTTGACTGTATATATCAGTGATGGATGAATCAGGGGAAGGATGATGGTCTGAATGTTGGAGAGTCCCCCTGAAATGAACTAAGTCCAACAATATGTATGCATGCCCCTAACTTGACACTTGTCATGTTGGAAGCTACTTTGGCCCACTTGGCCCCAACTTAGAACTTAGGATAACATAATTATCCATACTTTATGATTTAAGAAATATTAATATAATATTCCTTAACTTAGCCCCTTCCCTTTCCCTAACTAGTGGAGTTTAGTCTCCCATCTCTTTTATCGTGGTCGGTCTACGCGTAGCGATGTATTTTATATTAAATATGAGATATGTACAAAAATAGGTGCACTGGCCTTTAACATCTAGGCTCTCCGGCCTAATCAAAACATAAGCATCCTAGCTTATAATACTAGCTCACCAGCCTATAAAACATATCAGATACACAAGGCTCCCTGGCCTCTACATCGCGCGCACTTAAGATGTTGCGTGCGGTATCTCGGAATGTGCACACTTCCTCATTTTACTGCGCAGTACATGTGCGCACTATGCTATGAAATGTGCATACCAAAATGATATCAAATCAGCTCACCAACTTATGTACATTTGTATTTACATTTGCAATTGGGTTCGGCCTTAGGGATATTACAAGTTCTCCAATCATAGTTGCAAAAATATGTTTTCCTCTAGAACTATAATAAATCTCTATAACATCCTCGTCGCTCAGGTTGTTTGATATGAAATAACAACCCAAATTATCCTCCTTTAGGTATAAACAAGAAATTCAAATGAATCAACACCATATAATTAGGAAGAAAGATATTTGTTGTTTGTTATATGTGCAACAAATATCCATCTATATTCATAATAATTTAATTGGCATTTGTACTAACTCTAATCAACATCAATAGCGACAAGAGATAAGGTACATACCATTTATCAGATGATATAATAAGGTTTGTTAAGCCATATCAATCAACAAAATTCATACTACAAAATGGTTTGTCATGACATCAATCATCATGGCTACGACACATCAATCAACAAAAAATCATACTACAAAATGTTGAGTCTCAATTGCCATTGTTATTAGCCCGTGCTAAAGTAGGGAATATAGCGATCCATTTTTTATCAAACTGAGTTGACTTGATCAATTTTATGACAAAATTTTGTAAGGTTGGTTAAAGTTTTACATTTTTTAATTACTAAAAAAAAATAAAGAAAAAGAAATAGATATTTAGAATTTTGATATTACAAAATTTTGAATTTTGATATTACAAAATTTTGAATTTTCGATTGGTTAAGAAGATTAAAGGACTAATAAGCCTTTTTTGAAGGTGACTATTATTATAAATAAAAATTAAAAAAAAAATGTTATGTGTAGGTTTGCATTAAGACATATACTCTAGGTCATTGTTGAAAGATTAAATTAGATGTGCTTAAGATGGACCTAAATCTACTCAAGAGATTTGTACATTGCTCTAAATATTGAATCTAATAATTCATATTTATGAAAATGTTGATATGCCAATGCATATGCCATAAAATAATAATTTAATAGAAATAAAAAAAAATAAAAAAAATAAAAAAAATTGATTTGTAGGATTTCATTAACACATATGATCCAGGTCACTGGTGCGTTGAAAGATTCAATTAAATGTGTTTAAGATGGAAACTAATTATGCATGGCACTAAATCTGCTTTAAATATTGGTTCGTTTCTTTAAATTTTGGATTTAAATTTATGACAATGTTGATATCCCAGTGAATATGCCAAATACAATATGGTCTCCCCAAGTACCGAATGCCAAAGTGGACATTTAATGTCAAAACACTATTAAAAAAAACTCATCATCATGGTCCCGTCTCCCGATTACACAAGTTTTGATGGCCGTTAAATTGTGTATTGTGGATTGGTACCTATACAAATGCGTGGCATTATAAAGTGCAACCATAAATGGTTGGATATTGAAATATGAAAGGGGATGACGCCAATGTTTCCATACATTTAGTTTCCAGCTAGTGTGACCATAAATGGTTCATAAATGGTTGGATATGAATATATGAAATGGTTGTAAATGTTTTTAATACAGATTTGTAAAAATGAGATAATTTTAAGGATGGAAATTTATATTAAATTGTAAAAACTTTGGTGAATTTTATTATTTCAAATTATAAAATGTTTGGTAATATTTTGTGAGTTTTATATAGTTTCAATAAATTTGGTGATTTTAAGATAAAATAATTTTATCATATAGATTTTGGGTGAATTATTTTTAGAAAAAATGGAAATTGGAGAATCTTTTTTGGGGAAAAAACATGGAAAATTAGCCCATGGGAAAAGTTTAGCCCCTAAAATTTTCCTTGACTAAGGGTTGTTCTTGCCAACAAACAGATCTTTAATTAATATGTATTTAATCATTCATAAATCGGTAAGAGAAGCTCGATCATCTATTTATCGATTTAGCTTCTAGCGAGGATGCAGAGGTCGTCAAGTAGCAGTTGAAAACATTTGTGAACTTGTTGGCGCTAGAAAGGAAGAGGTTGTTAGCTTGATTGATGAGGAAGGGATCACATAATTGATATATAGTAATACAAGTTGTTCAAGGTATGGCTTTGGATTTCGAATTATATGTGGGTTTTTTGTTGAAATTTGGAATTCTCTATTTTTGTTTTTGTTTTTTTACTTGGAATAAAGCCTAGGGAAACTCATCGGGCACTTTCCTCATTTCAAGGATGGTACCAGGGGTAAACCAAATTAAAACTCGAGACTTTTTTGATAGCTTTTTCATTTAAGAGCTCAACATGGCACTTGAGGAAATTGAACCTGGGTGGAGGGAAACACCCCTCGGCACAAACCACTCTAGCTAAACCCAATTGACAAGTGTTTTTTTGTTATATAGACTATTTTTTTTGTCTATCAATTTATTGGAGTTTTATCTAAGCTGGGTTTAGATCAATTCATCAAATAGAAACAAAGCCTCTACATGTGAGTCTAGAAATAAGACATGACTTACTATATCAAGAGAAAAAGGTTTAGAAAGACACTGAAGATCTTATTCCTCACTTCTTCCACCGCTATGCGATTTATGGTGGCAGCATAGTATTCCTCTCTTATACCAACGCTTGGTGTGGGACTTAATTTGTATCCATGGGTAGGTGCTAGAGTTTTCTGAATGGATTGTGATCGGAGAATATAAAGTCTTGTGTTTTTTCCTAAGCTAGTCTAACTCAGTCAGTACTCGGCCCGTAAAAAGAGCAGTGGGAATAGGTGCAGGAGTAGAGTTAACATGAAAAATATCACAACTAAGAAAAATATCCCAACTATTACTTCTAAATGGATATGGGAAGTGATATTATACGGATGTAATACTTTCCCTGCACCTACTTCCATTCAAAAACAAAAGAATATTCAACCCATCTAAATAACGGAATTGCGAGCATTACCCTTTGACTCTTTACCATGTGCATAGTTTATATATTTTCCCTTGCATGATATCTACATACCCAACATTTCTCATATTGCTTGCCCATTTCTCATATTTCTTATTTGTTTTACTTTTCTCTTTATGTGAATTTCATTATTGTAGGCACTAGCTAGCTGCTAGCAACGTAATTATGAAAAGAAAACATATTTCTTATTCTGGTGGACAAGCTTGTTTTTTTACTGGGATTAAGGTAAACTAGGTGCTCTGCTGCTGTCTCTGGTACTGGATATGCTATCGGGGCCCTATATATCTCAGTTTGGGGGCTTAGAGAGCCAGTCGAGAGATAGGAGCGGAACCGCCCTCTTCCTTCTGGCTGGTTCCATCTTCTTTTAGCCCAACTTTATGTTCTTTGTGATTTGGCCTCACCCACCTATCCCATCTGCCCATCTTCCCTCTTTACCACCATTCATTTGTAAGTCCCCTCACTACTCTTAAAGGCAGAACCAAAGAGAGTAGTGAGGGGAGAGGAGTTCAAACCCGACTCCTTGTCCACTTCTCTTGCCAAAGATGAATGACTTTTGCACCAACTCATCATCCCTTTTATACTTGAGATTGCTTTATGACTCTAAGTCAAGTGGACCTTTCGTGCAACTCACTCATCCAACTTGCATCATGAGTAATAAGCGTGCATCACCATGAGTTCTTGGTATTAGCATTATCGATACTGCATCATGGAATCGAGAACATTAGAGAATAAGTAAAAAAATATTATGAAACATTAGAGAATAAGTAAAAAAATATTTCCTCCTACTTGACATTCTTCAACATAAATAAATAATCACCCTTCTTGAGTATAACTCCCATGTGATTGTAATTCTGTTATCACCTAGGGCTTCCACTTTCAAAATCTATACCTATTGTGTTTATTGTTATCGCACAATCTATACTTGCCCAAATCCCTAAGGTAAGTAGGTCTAGATTGATGTAACACGAAGGTAATCCTATCATTGTCACCCCAATAGGATACCTCTTTCTATTTAGGAGGAGAAGAAACTCACTCCAAGAGAGATGTCCCAAGAACTAGTTGGTTGATGAAGGGTAAAAAGACCAGGTAAAACCCACCCATATCTCTAGGTATCTCGAGGAAAGAAATCACTTGGTAAAGTTTAAGGGGGGGAAAGGAAAAGTGAATGAATGGTACCTTCCCTTTACCAATGAAAAAACAAACATTAGCAATAAGAAATTATATCAATATTTCAAATCAGTGATTTCAAGATATAAAATATGCCACTGAAACACCAAAAGATAACATGTATAGCAGCAGCAGCAAATTGTAAGTTATGATGGCAAAATGATATAAAGACTTTGAAAGTTTGATAGTAATTTTTCACTCACAATTTCAAGATCAAAATAAAGTCAATAAATTACTTAAATGGTAGTCTAAACACTTATAACAACATTAATTAATGATCATGACAACAATAGAAACCACTTCAGAAAAGTACTATAATAAATCAATAAGACAATTACTTCAAAATCCATTGATTATAGTTTGCTTAGAACAAATGTTTAGTGGTTTTATGGATAGTTTGAGGGGTGTTAAGGGGATGCAATGATGGCTGTAACAATATTTACAACAAAAGCAACAACCTCAAACCACTTCAGAAATTTGCACTTAGAACACTAGCAAAAGGAAGACTAGATCCTCAAGATGATAACACTTAGGCAAATGAAAATTTATGTGTTAGTTTTAGGAGTTAGTATGTTGATTAAGGCTTCCTAATAAGGGATGTAACAACAATTATAGTAGTGGTAATATGGTTGTTAGTGTTAGTGAAAGTTTCAAGAAGATGTGTTGAAAGTTTTTTTGGTCTCATTCATCCACAAGAGTGTAACAATCAGTGCCTTTTAGGACTTATGGAGTCAATAATAGTAACAATATCACTTGGGAAATAAAATAACGATAATGCTTAGCTAAGGGAAGAAGTAAATGAAAGAGGTGTTGGCACTTCAAGGCCTCAAACATTTGCCCCTTTTTAAGGGAGGTTTTTCTAGAGAGAAAGCACTTCTAGGCCCTAGCGTACCTTCCTTCCTTAGCTTTCGAAAGACAATTTAATTGGTGACAAGAATGAGATTACTAGAGAGCTAGAACTTTAGAGCTCTAATAATATCTCCCAAGAAAATGTATAATTGGCAAGATCAAGCTAGTAGATTAGTTATAGAGAGAAAGAATCATTTGTTGTTTCTCCCCTAGGGGTTAAACAAGCAATTTCATAATCTTAGACATGAAACAAGTAAATTTCACCACAAACATTCATAGCATGAATAAAAATGCAGATTTCCTACTTACTTCACCAAGAATAATCAAGTTAAACCCTATTTGAAGACCATTCCACCATGAAAAATGCCAAAATACACCACCATAAATCTCTCCCAAGAGGTGTGCACTTGTTATTTCAACCAATAACCCTTAAAGAGGGAGAAAATTTCATACCACCACTTGTGTGTGATGAGTTATGATATAAAAATGAACTTAACCGGCTATATTATATGGGAAATCCTAGCTAATTAATCCAACAGTTGTGTATTTTCATAAAATAGAGCCTACATGTCAATTTGCTCATAAAATTCAAAATTAAATCAATTTTCAACATTAAAACCTTAAAGAGGGTGACGTCATCCTTCTTAGGGTGACATTAGGCCTCCTCCATGAGACATTAAGGTCATATAGAAAAACGTTGGGCCTCCAAAGGCCCTCCTCCATACCACATGTTCCAAAAATGCATCCCAACTTCTCTCAATGTCAAACCCTAGCTTTGAGTGATGTCATGGGGCTACTAGGGTGACGACCAAGGTCTCCAAATCCAACGTCCAGGTGGGGAAGGGTGGCCTCTCATTATTTAGTCCTTCCAGGGTGCCTCCAAAGGAAATGTCCTCTTCCTTCACTATGCAAGCCTTCAATCTCTTATTACCCCTTGGTTGGGGTTCCAGTGTCCATCTGTGGGCTTTGAGCCCTCATGAAGGTCCGAGCAAATCATTCCCTCATGTGTACATGTCCATTGGGAAAGGTCTTGAAGCAACAACAAGTACGCTCTCCAGGGGTTCATAAGTCGCAAGGACCATAACATGTAAATCACATCTAATAATTAAATTACCCGAACATGTGCATCAACCCCCCTTAACCCCAAACAAATGCTCAAAGACGTTATGCAATTTGACAATTTAGGTTTGGAGAGGGTCACAGGGTGTCCTATTGGTACAACTTATCTTAAGTTTGGAAGGTTTCCCAGGTGGAGTCTATTCCAATTCATGTAAGTTTATGAGGTGGCATGGGGTAAATATTTGGGCATGGAATGCATGCGATAACAGGGAAATGTAGAGTCTTACCTGTGGGTTCCTTTCTGGAGGGAGAGTTGAACCTTGTCATGGATGCAATTGTTTCCTATCCCATTAATTTCCATTTATTCTTAGCTTTATTTATTTTGATCTTTTTGCTCTTTTGCTACAAGAAAATAGTTGAGGGCCACTATCCTAGCTTGATGACCAGAGGTGACAACGTTATCCACAAAAATTTCATGGAAATGAGAAGGTTTGATCGTGATGAGACCCCATTTCTCTTGGTTATGCCACCAAGAGCTACTACCCTGGTTTGGTGACCCAATAGGTGGTAATTTCATACCACTACATGCCCATGGTCATAATATGTCGGCTCGTGATGAGACCTCCTATCCATCAACTAGTACCTTGAGAATTTATGTTATATTATGGGTCCCCTTTTCTTACTGAGAAGTTTTCCACTGCTTTCTTAGGGATCCCTGGGTGAAGCATATCAAAGGTTTCAAAATTGTCTTTTAACTCTTACCATCTACTTTTACCCTATGCCCTTTAGCCCCTTATTCCCACAAGGTAAGGTACAACCCTTCCTAGTGTATCCAATCCCAATGCCCCAAAAAGGATAGGGGATATGGAAGGAATGAATATGGAAAGTGGTAAGTATGGATGGAATAGACGATGATGTTTCATATATACACCCAGTAGGAACCCATCCTAAAGGGAAATAAAATTACTAGGGCATCATGTCACCCTTCCAGGTTTGAACGAGGAAAAGAGAATAATTTCCAAGAAAACGTCATGAAATGAAGAAGGATTCAATACAACATGTTCAAGTGCTTTAAAATCAGAGTGATACATACCATGATACCCGGAATCATTACCTCATGGAGCAAGACTCAGTGCTACTTTAGGACCAGGCTGGTGTGATGGATACTGTTGTTGGTGATACATGGACTGCATTAAATAAAAAAGGGGCCCTCCGAGGCCATGCTAAAGTCATCTGGATCCTGGTACTCCATGTCTAGGACCTATGGGCCTCGAGATGTGATCTCCTTAGTTATCCCTAGGCTAAGGGATAACATTTGGCTCCAACTAGGGGACATGTGCTCACCGTAGAGTGCATGAGAACCTTAGCATCTCTAATATGACATGTGCCTGCTAGATCTCAACAAAAGACATCAGTAATCCTTAGGGTGGTGATATCACCCCTCGTCCATATATGATAAAATAAACAAATAAAAACATCTATATTCTAACATATGATTATGAGCATACATATATACATAATTAAACAAGACAATATGAAAAATTCAACTACAACTATGCTAACATTATATGCAATGGTATGTACAATGGATGCAAATGCCTACCTATCCTAACTTACCTGTGAAATGATAGGCATAAGAATACAACTAGTAAAACCACGCTAGAAATGTATCATAACACCTGCCTCTTTGCTTCATCATAAGACAACACAATAACAGGTTTATCACAAAATAAACATGAGTTAGAGCATGCATTATATCATAGGAAATCGTAAAATCTAGCTCATGGAGGCGAGAGGGAGGGACAAAATCATGCCAAGTCAACCTTCCAAAACATTGGTCAATCCATCTCAGAAAAGGATCGTGAGAGGTCAAGGACTCAAAGGTCTAGCTCAAAGAGTCTGAGGGTTGACTACCTTGCACTTCATCACTCCCTAAGGTTTGAGAAAGAATTAACAAGAACTTAGAGGGAAACTGACAACTTCTCACGGGAAAGATGCAATATTGAGATAATAAACTTCTTAAGGAAATTTTTTCCCTAAAGAAAACTTGAAACAAGAGACATCTTCCCCAACTCCATCCTTAGTGACATAACGAGGGAAAGCAATTGGAGGGAGTTGGAAAACCTTGTCACAGGTATCCAGCTTTAGGAAAGCAACGTCCTCTTTATAAAAAATTGAGCACAACGACGGTTAATAATATTCTTAATAGAATAAATCCAAGTGCTCAAAGGAATATTCATCAAAATCCTCAAGGTATGACCGAAAATCAAGAAGAGAACATTGCACTGGGTCATGCTTGGGTGCTTGGAAAACTTTTGTAATTATATGATCATCTTGTTGCCAAACGTCAAAATTATCAGGAACATCATATGATTGGTGTAAAGGAAATATTTGAAGATATCCTTCCATATCATAAATGGGATCCTCATAAGAACCAATCACATCCCATTTACGTCTTCCAACATGTATGAACTCATCAATATTATCAACCATATCACTACCTTTATCATAACATGAAGGATTTAATGCATCCAAGGGCTCCTCTAATACTTCTTCACTTTCCAAATCATAAAATAAAGCATCATCAATATCTTGGAAAGGGAAATAACTTATCGTGTTCACTTCTTGTTGTGCAGGAGCGTCAAAGGCTTGGATGACTTCATGAAATGGAAGAGCGTCCAGTACATCATCCCCAAGACTCGTCTCTTTAATCATTGTTTTGCCTTCAACAGAAAATGAAGGACCTGGCTCTTCCAAGGGTTCCTTTACTTCTTCACCTTCTAAATCATAGAATAAAGGGTCATCAAAAACCTAGAAAGAAAAATGATTCACCTCATTCTCTTCTTTTTGTGCAGGAGAGATAGGATCTTGGATATCTTCATTGGACGGAGGAGTGGATACTTCATCCTCATAACCCACTTCTTTAGTCAAGTATTTACTGCATTCTATTAAATCATGCAAAAAATATTGCTCCTCTTCAAGGGGTTGACAACCTTCTTCATAAATATCTCCTTCTATATCAAAGGGTTCTTGGTATTGAGTATGGTACACATCCCTAAGATCCTCCACAATCAGTGGTGAATCCTTCGTCCTCTAGGGATATTGCGAGATTTTGAAGGGCATCTTCATATATTTGGCATTGTGGTTTCACAAACTCAATAAACCTATTGATGAGGTCTACAAAATATGTTATACCCTTATCTTCGCAACAACCCTTAATCCAATATTGCAAAAATGACAGCATGGAAAGTATGAACAATTTTA
Source organism: Picea engelmannii (assembly GCA_009831015.1). NCBI lineage: Eukaryota > Viridiplantae > Streptophyta > Pinopsida > Pinales > Pinaceae > Picea > Picea engelmannii. The sequence goes on from ML788959.1 coordinate 48,773, forward strand.
CCAGAACATCCTCCCCTTCAAATTATATCTCACTTATATACTTCAATAATTCTACAATGTGAGTAATTGGGAGGTCTCCGAATCTTGGAGAGTTGTTTAACCATTTTATATCAAGATAATTCGGGTATCCTTGAAAATTTTAAAAATCAATAGTTGGAAACACTTGTTCCCAGGGCACCATGATCCCATATCTTGGAAATATCACAAAGTTGAGAGTAAGGTGGCACCTTGGAAAAGGTCAGTGGAGTCACCAAATATCCTCTTAAGGATTATCAAAGGGAGTGAGGGAATCACCCTCAGTGGAGTTTCCAGGAAAGCTTCGTAAGATGAAGGCTTTGAGGGAAAGGCTTACCAAAAAAGTGTCGTTGAGGAATATTGACTCAGTGTTCCCTGACAGCAACACCAAAAATGTTATTGCATAACCTATACCTGCCCAAATCCCCAAGGAAAGTAGTCCTAGATTGATGTAACATGGAGGTAGTCCTACCACTGTCACCCTAATAGGATACCTCTTTCTATTCAGGAGGAGAAGAAACTCACTCCAAAGGAGACATCCCAAGACCTAGTTGGTTTATGAAGGGTAAAAATACCAAGTAAAACCCACCTCTCTCTCTAGGTCTCTCGAGGAATAAAATCACTTGGTAAAGTTTAAAGGGGCAAAAGGAAAAGTGAATGAATGGTACCTGCCCTTTACCAATGAAACAAAAAACGTTAGCAATAAGCAATGATATCAATGTTTCAAATCAGTGACTTCAAGATATAAAATATGCCACTGAAACATCAAAAGATAACATGTATAGCAGCAACAAATATGTCCAGAAATTGTAAGTAATGATGGGAAAATGATATAAAGACTTTGCAAGTTTGATATTATTTTGTCACTCACAATTTCAAGATCAAAAGAAAGTCAATAAATGACTTAAATGGATGTCCAAATGCTTATAACAACATTAATTAATGATGATGACATCTGTTGTTCCTGAGTCTGTACTAAGGCTTAAACGTACAGTGTCAAGGCATCCGAAAGTAGGTGAAAGATGGGTAAGGGAAAAATGTCAACCTTCGGTATAGGAAACTAGGGTAGATTTCTACGTTCTCATCGTCTAGCTTCCAACTATTCCTGAGTAGTTATATCTTGTTCAATGGTTGCCCATGAACGTTCAAGTTCGTCCCGGTTATTAGCAGTTTTAAGGATTATGTCAAAAAGATTTAAGGTGATATGTGTTTGGTTAGATAGTCTGGGTTTGATATTAGGCTGTGTCACTACAGGGACAGTCATGGAGGAACAATGAGATTAGGAAAGGATTTAACGAGAGGTTTAAATGCTATCTTGATTTGGTCGAAATAAAGAGAATTTTACGTTTTTTGGAATAAAATAAAAATGAAAATTTGAAGGCTCTTTCCCGTAACTATATTATATTTTAATATAAAGGCGTGGTGTGAAAGAGAAACATTTAGCTGCATATAACGCAAGATTCCTGTCAAAGAGAAAACTCACATATAAACAGAGGAGGAAATTAGTAAGAAAATAACTGACGTAGCAAAGAATAAACGTAGAATTCTGAAAGTGCAAATTGGTCTTACACCCGCTGATAGCTGGTGCAGAGGAAAGACAATAAACAGATGCAGAAAACCAGAATTCTTTTGTTATAGTAGTGGTCGTACTAAAGTATAACAAAGCACATCAATTATGAACAAATGGAATGAAATGAAACATGAAATACAAAGAAACAAACTTGTAACACAGTCTGGACGGAATCGAGAATCTCCAAATTTCTTATATTAACTTCTTCAAATGCAAAAACTTTATTACAATCGACACCAAAAAGGTTCAGCCTTGTTTATTTCGTTATGTGATATATTTATACAACTTTACAGATCAGTTAGGCTCTCAACGGTTACACACATTCAGTTACAACTGGGAGGAACGCAATTGCTCCCTTTCTCTTACTCTATCTTCGCTTGGTGCCAGGTGTTCATCTTCGCGTAGATTCGGTGTATACAATACATCTGTCCACAAATTTAGATACAAGTTGCGAAGGTTCTGCTTGACAGTTGGCCTCGGTGAAGTAGCATTCTCGAGCTAATTGTTGCAGCTTGTCCCCCATTTGTGCATCGACGATGTCGAGGGCACTTATTTGCGCGCTGGGTTGGATCAAATGCTCATCAACTCGAGCTATGTTCACCCTGTCTGTCTGAGAGATATCTGCCAAATCTCTCTCCTCCTTCTCTTTCATATCGAGCGAGATTTGTTCTACATTCATCTGTATTAAAGTTTCGGCATCGCCTCCGGTGTCCATACCCAACAGCTCGCCCTCTATAGAATTGAAGGTTTCTTCTAATGAATTGATCACTTTTTGGGCTTGTTCCTTGCCCAGGGTAATGTTATGCTCCCAATCCTTCAACAAAATGTTACCTCTAGTTTGTTCTGGGAGAGTGAGTCTGGGGGAACCTGCCGAAACTCTGTCATTCATGTCTATTACCGCCTCCTGAAAGGCGACCCGAGCCGCTCCTGCATCTCTTTCTCTGTCAGTCAGGTTCTCGGAAACCCGATGCATCAACAGACAATCCTCTCGGATTGTTCCTATTTTGGCGAGCAAACTCTGTTGTGCAGAAGAGATCTTGCTCTGAATCTGGGTCGCTTGGGATTTAAACCCCTCGACATCGATCACCCTACTTTCAGCGATCTCCACCTGAGCCTGTAGATCTACAATCATAGTCCTCTGCTGACCAGCCTGCACCCAACCGTCTCGGATCACTGAATGCACTTGTTCCAACTTGGCTTTGAGCACTTCTATTTCCTTTTTATCAGCTAGTCGGGCCAGTTCTATTTCCCCACTCACCTGACTTTTAGCGCTTTATGTGGCTGAAGCTACTCTGGCTTCGAGAGTCTTGATCAGGCGATTCTTTCTTTTGAGCTGACTTTAATAACATCCCGACCGAGAATTGATTCGCCGATGCATACGCTCCTAGCGTTCCTGCGATCTTCGTGGTGAATTCCTCATTCTTTTTGTTCTTTCCATCGATCATAACTTTGAATTTTTTAGCAGTTGATCCTTCGTCCTGGTAGAACTCCCTTTTCACCACCGCTTTTCTCTTTTTGTCAAAGAAGAACTCGTTTGGAGGAAGTTCTTCTGCTCTGACAGGCCTCAACTCCTCATCAAAAATCCATCCTTTTTCTATATTTCCCCACGTCGACTTCAAGGGGGTGACAGAAGTGATGGGTTCCCCGATTTGTTTCGCTGCCTTTCCTGGTGTGACGACTGAGTCCTGCTTCTTCGGAGGTTCAGGGGTCTTTGTCTCAGTTTCCAGATTCTGGGTCTCTGGCGGGTCCAGATTCTGCATCTCTGCTTCGGGATTATTCGTTTGATCCCCCTCGTTATGGATTTTTCCGGAACCAGAAGTTGTTTCTTTGGGGCCTTCATCATCCTTTGGTTCTGTCTCAGAAGCACCCGGGCTCCCTCCTCGCAACACAGCAGGAAGACACTTTCGTCTGCTTTCCTGAAATTTTAATACAGAGGCCATGTCTTCGGGTGCTAAAGATCGAATCCGAACTAGCACTTCCCCATAAGATCTCGCCCCTCGGAAAATTTCATCCGAGGGTGAAAACTCGTGTTCAAACCTCTTCAGCCCACAATTAGCTAAATGGTTACTTACAATTTTCTGAGGATCATGTTTTTTATATTCAATGGAGACCAAACTTAGGTCTTCCAGGGCTGCAGTCTCAGCTTTAGCATGCCCGAAATCCAATAAAGAGTAAGAATTTATCCGAACAGGGAAAAACGGACATACCTTCTTCGAAGATGCTTTGAGCTATTTACTCACCCCACCAATCACTGTTTGTCGGGCAATCTCACGACAAGCCAACTTGTAGGGGATGAACAGTGGTAGTGCAAGCGGGGGAACAGCAGCTCCGAAAACTCTGAAATAGGAAAACTCTACTTCTACATACCAGTCTGCTATACCACTTAGATTTGCAGCAATGTTGTCCGAGATACGAGGTGGCGAAAGACCAAAAATGGCGATGTGCAGGGGCACCATCACCCAGTTGGAAATTTCGTAAATAAATTTGTCCGCTTTATTCTCCCACAGCTTGTCGTGATACTCATGTACAGTTTTTTCATGGGATGGATTCCAAGCCCAACTCATCAAAGGCAATGGTGTCATGGAACATACCGCGTCCATGATATACGCAGACATGAAAAATGAGGATGGTCTCCCGCTTGCCTTTTGCTCCCGATACTCTGTGACCCTGTTGGCCAGACTGTCTGAGAGCATCTTTGCCCAATTAAACGAGCAACCTTCTGCAACCCGAAATATGAGAGGCACCCACGCGATGTATAAATGCGAGGTGTCTTCTCTCCCAAAAAACCGACATGTCATCATGGCCACATATTTATATTGTGGCTCCAAAGAAGCGATAGAATATATGCCCTGGTCATTTGCTCTGAACTTCGCGGCGCGCGAAACCCAATCTTTAATCAAACCGGGCATGGTTTTGTCATATTCAATGCACTCCTTCTGTTTGAATCTCTCCAGGAACTCAGCATCATACGTGTATTCAGATGTTGTCGAGAGCTTATACATGGTTTGGATGTGCTCCGGTATAAAAGTCCCGACCGTGACCCGCTGGTCGTTTATGATAGTTCTGGTGGGTAATTCTATGTGATCCAATGCCCATCGGATCATATCATAATAGGGGAGCAACCGTGGTCTGGTTGCCACCTTGTGCATTCCAGATTGAACGACAATCTTGTATTTAGTGTTCAAATCGTCCTTTTCATTGTCGTCTGAGTCTGAATA
>ML788959.1:56303-67796 GCA_009831015.1 Picea engelmannii
GAAATCAAGAAATTCTACTATAAGGCGAAATCCCCACACACTCTCAACTACTTCTAGTCATCCTTCCTCCCTAACCTACTTCCATATTCCACCCCTATCCTTCCTCTACTAGACTATCTTGGAGCGTCAACTATATTGACCTAACTCCAGATAGAACCCATAAGCAGAAGTGTTAACTCTCTTGACCAAGCTTCCCCAACAAGAAATTAGCAGTCATCATCACACATCTAGGGGAGTGTGAGCTAACACTGTCCTCCCATGACTCCAGGTTTCATAGGATACTCGGTGGTAAAGGCCTCCACCCCTCCTAATAGAACTAGGGTCAACACCCTACCATGGACCATATAGTGGCACTGTGTTGGCGGGAATTTTGTCAATGTATATTCAGTTCCAGGCAATCTCGCCCCCTGAAAAACTTGCACTTGTCCACATATCATAGAAATGCATTTGAACCAGCATAATTTCACATACAAATATCCATACCATATTGTTTCCTAGTCGATGTTCATGCCATCAACCTTTTATTATCATTATCCTTTGGCTATTTCATAGCTCATTGACTTGCAGATTAGTCTATAACACAAACTCATACATATCCATGCATTATTATCATGTAAATGCATTTAATCATATCCTAAATTCGGTATCTACGTACCAACAACTTTAAATGTCAAAATTTTCAAGTTAGAAATAGATTGCATAATATCCATCATAATTCAAATAACGTTAAACATTCATAGAATTGACATTCGCATAAGTTCATATGTCTTAAAATTCAAGTGTATCATTAATAGTTTCACAGTCAATAGAATAAAAGGTGATTAGGCCTTAAGTAATTCTAGCTATCTAAGTCAAAAGGTGGCATTACATACACCCAACCTTCTGGAAACATATTCTCGAGGTGGTCAAAAAAGTGAGGGATGATCTCGTCGTAAGGTCTCTGCATCCTCCCAAGTAGCAGATCCTAGGCTATACCTATCACACTGGACCTTAACTTGGTCTACCAGACGATTCCTGAGATGTCAGACCCTACGGTCCAATACGTGTAACGGTTCGACCATGAGAGTTCCCGCATCCGATACCTATAGTTCCTTCCAATTCAGTTTATGAGATTCGTCGGCAACATAATGACGGAAAACAGATACATGAGAAACATTATAACTTTTATGCAAGTGGGGTGGCAATACAAGATGATAGACAATGGATCCAATTCTCTCTTGGATTTTGAACGGTCCTATAAATCGAGGTGACAAATTTTTCCCCTTCCAGAACCGAATCGTATTCTTATTAGGCCTGATACGAATGAAAAATTGATCTCCCACTTTATAACTTTGGTCAGTCCTATGTGCATCGGCATAACGTTTGTGTCTATCATGTGCTTCCTTTAGTGGCATCAAAGAGATCATATATATGTTGCATTGGGAACCTGTTTTTCACTATAGCTTGGATCAAGTCCATGTAATCTATACACAGTCATAAGGAACCATCCTTCTTCTTGAAAAAAATTATTGGGGCACCCCAAGGTGAGACACTAGGCCTTATTATCCCTGAGTCAAGTAGTTCCTTCAATTGTATCTGCAACTCACAAAGATATGGCACTTTCATTCTATACGGTGTCTTGGAAATTGGCTCTACACTAGGTTTTAGCTCAATATTAAAATCAAGATCCCTTTCAAGAGGTAACCCTGACAACTCTTTCAGAAAAACATCCTTAAACTCTGACAATACTAGATATTAATCCATGGAGGTTCATTTCCCTTCATTGACTGCTTCCACTACATATAATCGAAAAGCTTGCCTCATGCGATGTTTAACCTTCATGGTCGAGATAAAGCATAGAGACAAATTTCTCTGTACATCGTGGATCTCTACTGACCTTCCTTCATCGTCAACAAAAAGCACCCTTTTCATGAAACAGTCTACCATAGCTTGATGGGCTTTTAACCAGTCCACTCCAATGATTAGGTCATACGTCCCTAGAGCAGTGACGCACACCTTCAACCTAGCAATACACACTCCCAGGTCTACTAGACAATTATCGACGCTAGGTCCTACCGCTTGTTTTTCCCCCGAAGCCATCTCGACTTGTTTAAAGTCATCATGGTTGTAGGCTTCCAACCCACACTTTTCTAATGCACAAGGTGAAATGAAACCATTTGTAGCACCAGAATCAAACAAAATTTTAATATTGACATGATTTAGCATACCTGACGATTCCACCACCATGGATTGATGTTTTTCCTGGCGATTATTAACCATTGCATAAATCTGGTGGCTACTACTTGCTCTTCCCATCGGGGATTTTCCTTCTCTATGCACAAATCCTGCTTGTGACTTTGGAAAATCACGCTGGTAATGAGGTCCTCCACACCCCCAACAAGTAACACGAGATGGAACCTGCACACTTCCCTGTGACGGTCTTTGAAATGATTGCCCCTAATTTATTCTCCTTGAGAAGGTTGTGGACCTTCCTGCACCGTTGGTGATGAGTGGGATGTTGCACTCTCTGCCATTGAAATACATGTTGTAAATTTTCTAGGAGAGACTCTATTTCCATAAGGAGGTGGTCTAGAGCTTCCTCCCCTGGAGAAATTCCTAGGGGGCTTCCCCACGAATCTAGGATGTTGTGGAATGGTTGACCTCATACCTTCATTTAAGCTCATATACTCCTCCGCGTAATGATCATTTTCAATTGCTTCAGCTATTGACGATGGTTTCCACATCAGTACCATGGCCCTTATCTTGGGGTTTAACCAGTACACAAAATTTATGCTTGTCATTGGTTAGTATCCATGTACGAGACATATTTTACTAACTCCATGAACCTAATCTCGTACTCTTCCACGGACATGTTTCCCTGAACTAGATAATGAAATGTTCCCACCTATTGTTCCTCGTAGTACGCAGGTGATGCAGGAGCATCGCTCCAAGCCAGCTATGCACCAGCTAGCTAGCACACCCAGTGTGCATTCAATGGAAGGAGAGAGGCGGATCCCTCTCGTTTTTCAAAATTTGAAAATTGTATTAAATGATTGTAAGGCTGGTAGAGCAAAAACCCATGCATGTACACAGGCTTTAGATAAAGGTTGCCTTAAATAGTTGTAAGGCTGAGATCTAGATCTGATTCAGACTAGACATCCATTCAATGAAATTGAATGTAAATTAATGAGAGTTGGTGAGGATGGAGGGAAGCGCTCGAGGATCCCCCTTTTGTAAAAAGAACCTTTGTATATGTAGGCAGTTAGTCGATAGAGAGGAAGAGAAGAGAGGAGAGTCAAGACTATGTTGCAGTCCAAGCTCGAACACATTGTAATTAAACATTGATGTTAATACAAAGCAATTTTTCCTGCATATGTGTTTTCTATGTGTTTATGTGTCTTTTATGAATGTTGTGTGTTCATTCATGTTGTAGATGTATGTTAGTTTTCATTTGCAGGTTACAAACAGAAGTTGTTGTCTATTGGGTTCTTTGATTCCAGGTCTAGTTCTTTGAGGCTTCATGCAAGAGGTTGCATGACAGAACGTTGCGGGTTCTGTAAGCCAGTGCAACGAGTGAACATCTGAATTCTGTGGAATTTCAGACAAAGACGTGCCAGGAGGGCACACCAGAGGAATTCTTAGACTCATGGAGAAGCCTCGAGGTTGTTGAACACCTTGGAGGTGAAGACTGTGCAGAGAAAGGCACAGAGAAAACAGAACTACTGAAGGTTCTATAGAGCTCTGCCAAGAGAGCATTGAGCGAGTGCATAGAGTGCACCAAGGAACTCTATTTTGAGTTATAAGGAAAGGGAAGTGTCAAGGAGAAGGCACTTACAGAGTTACTGAACACTCTGTGAAGAAAGGCTCTGCAAGGTGTGCATCGAGCAGAAGAACGCCAGGAGGGTGTGAAGCATTTCTTTGCAAGAAATACTTCGAATTAAGTTATCTAAAAACTCAGCAGCACAAGGAGTGTGCGAATAAGAACTTGTCTAAAGTTCTTAAGCTCAAAAGGAATAGCGCGAGAAGTGCGCTGAGAGTGAACTTGTCTCAAGTTCAGAAGCTTTGGAGGAACAATGCCTTTACGCACAGAACAGTAGCCGAGAGGAGCAGAAGATTGAGAAACCTTTCAAGGTTTCTAAGTTGACCAAGCTCAGGATGGATAGCACAGTCGTGTGTGGGCAAGGAGTGTAGAGGTCAAGAAACCTTTGAGGTTTCAGAGTCGACAAAGCTCAAGAGGGACACCGTCCTTAGAATACAGGCAGAAGCCGAGGATACAGGCTTCACAGCAAAAGCAAAGGCCGAGGCCTTTGAAACTTTGGAAATATTCCAAGGAAGGGAAGGAGTGCATGCTCAGGAGGGAGCACAGCTATCGTTAGATCAGCTGGAGAGCCGATATCTGGACCGTCGAATTTCACGTCCAGACAATAGAAGGAGAGAGCACAGAAGATTAGATCTGGGCCATCAGATCTAGTGCAAAGGATCAATAGTCGTCGGAACCGGAGGAAGGCGCACAGAGTTTAACCTCTGGGAGGTCGCGCAGAAGAAGAGCTGAAAACGGACGGTGGGAACACTTTGTGGAGAAGTGTCGAAAATCCCGTGGACCGTCGGATCTCACAGATCTATGAGAAGGCTAAGGCTGAGTGCTTTTTAGCATTTTGGTATTTCGACATTTCGGGGTTCAGCATTTCGGAAATCCCGATGACAAGGAGTTGGGGCGCTATGCCTTGAAAACCCTGAAGTTGTGAAATGCAACGTGTCCTTGGAGCAGGGTTGTGGTCCCGGAGGAAGCAGCCATTTTGGAGTTCAAAATTTTGACATTTCGGGGTCTGGGAGGTTGAAGGACCAAGAACCATCTGCAGCCGAAATCGCAAAATCGTGAATTATAAAATCCTGAAAATCGAGCCATGGTCAGGTAGATTTCGGCATTTCAGGGCCCGGAGATTTGAAAGACAGAGAACAGGGGGAGCGCATGCATCACGATTTCCTGAATCGCGAAAAGTCGGTAATGCTTTGTCGTGGACCGCCCTTTTCGGCATTTCGGGACCCAAGTGTTTGAGAGGCCAGGAGTCGGGAGACATGGAGTCCCGACTCGCGAAATCGCGAAACCCCAAAGCATTCAGAGGAATAGCCAAGAGCTAGAGCCGTTGAGCCCATTTCGGCATTTCGGGGTTCGCGAAGTAGAGGAGGTTGTGATTTTGGGTTCACTGCATCGCGAACTCCCGGTTCGCGAAATCCTGAAAGAGTTGAGTGTTTCCAGAGTTTGGGGATTGGCGCGACAAGTGATTTTGGGGTCGAGAGTCGTGGACTCCCAGTTACCGAAATCCCAGTACAGCCATAGCGCCATGGTCGTTGGAGAAGGTGGAGCTTGCACCTAGTGCTTGTTCGCACAGGTGAGGTTTCCAAAGGAGCTATGGATTGGATTCGTGGGATTCTAGTGAGGGCCTGAAATAACTGTTTCGGTTCTACGGATTCAAAGAAGATCGATCTTCTGTGCGGATCTCGGCCTGAGGGCAGGGGGTCTACAATAATTTGTGGTATCAAAGCCAAACTTCATCTGTATATTTCAGATGAAGAGGATTGAAGAGATTGTTGCAAGACACAACAACAAATAGACAGTCAGGTCGACTGTAAGAAAAGGCTGGAAGCACTCACGGTTGCAGACTGACAACAACAAGTTTTCCATGAGGGCATATAGGAATAGGAAAATGGTTGTTGAAGGCCATGGATGCGGTGGAAAGAAGAACCACCCGTAGCAGAGAAAGGTTGAGATGGACAAAGAACTCACTGAGATAAGAGCGAGGATGGAGGAGCTTGCATTTCGAATGCAGCAGGATGCAAAATCGCGAAGGGTATATGAATGGCCCATGAAAATGAAAGTGAAATGGCCAGTCAAGGAGTTATTGGCCCGAAGTCAGTGGAAGTTGTTGAAGGAATGACTGAGGTATGTGGAAGACCTCAGGTTTGAAGAAGAAGTGGTTCATGTGTGTGAACCAGAAGCTGGGAGAAATCTCAGTGATGATGAGGAGAAGAGATCACTGGAAGATCTCAGATACTGCTAGGCAAGAAGTGAGGAATTTTCAATTTTCCAGGAGGGCAATAAGAAGAGGTCACAGGATGATCTCAAAGACTGCTAGGAGGGCAGAACAGAAAATTCAGGTTGTCAGGAGGGCAATGAGAGCAGATCGTTGGAGGATCCCATAGATTTCCAGGAGGGCAGAGAAGAAATCCCATGTTGCCAGGTGGGCAAGGGAGAGAAGATGGGACTGTATGAAAGTCTCATGAACTCAAAGGTGAGTTCGAATCAGCGAGAGGAGTTGATGGAGAAGATGAACTCAGAGGTGAGTTCATATCAACAAGGAGTGCTGACAAAGGAAGATCAGAAATACATTCTGATCATTGGGGGGATTGAAGTATTCCTACCAAGCATCCCAGTTGAGGCCAGAGGATGCGTTACAGAGGCAGCAACAGAAGACAGACAACCAGTAGAGCCTGTCATGGAGGAATAAGTGGAGAAGACACTGATGTTTTCCCAAGGAGAAGGAGATGAGAATCCAATCGAGTTGCTCAAAATTTTCAGCCAAGAAGCCAAAACAGAAATGACTGCAGCACTGGAGCCTGCAGCAGAAGAAGAGGAGGAAGCAGAAAGCATGGATTTTGTTGATTTGTATCAAGAATTGGAAGCCTTGGAGAAGAGGGTGAGAGTGAAAATCTTTCACATCCAATAGATCAAGTTAGAGACAGATGGAGGAGCATACCATCCTGGGGAGAAGCTAGAAGAAGATGGAAGTATGCCAGCAGGAGAAATGGCAGTAGCAGAACTGCCACTGGGAAAAGCTAAGCAGCAGTTCATTGAGGAGACTACAGAGCTGGAGTCTGCAATAGAGTGGCCACTTAGTTCCACAAAGAGAGATAAAGATGGCATGGGAGATCTAGTTGATCGACCCATTTGCAGGGAAGAAGTGCAGTGGAGCAGATTGTAAAAGAAGAGCTAGCCATGGGAGCAGTTGGACGAGGTAATTGAAGAAATCAGAAGGCTGATGTTGAGTTCAGCAGCAGAGATTCCATCAATGAGAAACTAAACAGAAGTGATCCTGCAAGAGCAGCAGGGCAGCAGCAACAATAGAAGCGAAGCGATGGAGCGGATGGACAACTCCAAAGAACTGTTTGGGATCCAGGTGGATTTCAATAGCGATGTTGGGAAGCTCATGAGCAGGAGCTCATGAAATTTTCACAGCAGAGGAGTATGATGCAGGAGCATCGATCCAAGCCAGCTACACGCCAACCAGTGAGCACACCTAGCGTGCATTCAATGGAAGGAGAGAGGCACAACCCTCTCGTATTTCAAAATTTGAAAATTGTATTAAATGATTGTAAGGCTGGTAGAGCCAAAATCCATGCATGTATGGAGGCTTTAGATAAAGGTTGCCTTAAATAGTTGTAAGGCTGAGATCTAGATCTGATTCGGACTAGACAGCCATTCAATGAAATTGAATGTAAATTAATGAGAGTTGGTGAGGATGGAGGGAAGCGCTCGAGGAGCCCCCTTTTGTGAAAAGAACCTTTGTATCTGTGGTAAGATAGTCAATAGGAGGAAGAGAAGAGAGGAGAGTCGAGACTCTGTTGCAGTCCAAGATCGAACACATTGTAATTAAACATTGATGTTAATACAAAGCAGTTTTTCCTGCATATGTGTTTTCTATGTGTTTATGTGTCTTTTATGAATGTTGTGTGTTCATTCATGCTGTAGATGTATGTTAGTTTGAATTTGCAGGTTACAGACAAAAGTCGTTGTCTGTTGGGTTCTTTGATTCCAAGTCTGGTTCTTTGAGGCTTCATGCAAGAGGTTGCATGACAGAACGTTGCGGGTTCTGTAAGCCAGTGCACTTCTGAATTCTGTGGAATTTCAAACAAAGACGTGCCAGGAGGGTGCACCATAGAAAGTCTTAGACTCAAGGAGAAGCCTCAAGGTTTTTGAACACCTTGGAGGTGAAGACTGTGCAGAGAAAGGCACAGAGAAAACCGAACTACTGAAGGTTCTGTAGAGATCTGCCAAGAGGGCATTGAGCGAGTGCATAAAGTGAACCAGGGAAATACTTCGAATTGAGTTATCCGAAAACTCAGCAGCACAAGGAGTGTGTGAATAAGAACTTGTCTGAAGTTCTTAAGCTCAAAAGGAATAGCACGAGAAGTGCGCTCAGAGTGAACTTGTCTCAAGTTCAGAAGCTCGGGAGGAATAGTGCCTTTGCAAACAGAGCAGTAGTCGAGAGGAGCAAAAGATTGAGAAACCATTCAAGGTTTCTAAGTTGACCAAGCTCAGGATGTATAGCACATTCTTGTGTGGGCAAGGAGTGTAGAGGTCAAGAAACCTTTGATGTTTCAGAGTCGACAAATCTCAGGAGGGACAACGTCCTTAGAATACAGACGGGAGCCGAGGATACAGGCTTCGCAACAAAAGCAAAGGCTGAGGCCTTTGAAACTTTGGAAATATTCCATGGAAGGGAAGGAGCGCATGCTCAGGAGGGAGAACAGTTGCCGTTAGATCAGCTGGAGAGTCAAGATCTAGACCGTTGAATTTCACGTCCAGACAATAGAAGGAGAGAGCACAGAAGATTATATTTGGACCATCAGATCTAGTGCAAAGGACCGATAGTCGTCGGATTCGGAGGAAGGTGCACAGATTTTAACCTCTGGGAGGTTGCGCAGAAGAAGAGTTGAAAACGGACGGTGGGAACACTTCGTGGAGAAGTGTCAAAAATCACATGGACCATCGGATCTCATAGATCTGTGAGAAGGCTAAGGCTGAGTGCTTTTTAGCATTTCGGTATTTTGGCATTTCAGGGTTCGGCATTTTGGAAATCCCAATGACAAGGAGCTGGGGCACTATGCATTGAAAAACATGAAGTTGTGAAATGCGACGTGTCCTTGGAGCAGGGATGTGGTCCCAAAGGAAGCAACCATTTCGGAGTTTGGCATTTCGACATTTCGGGGTCTTGGAGGTTGAAGGACCAAGAACCGTCTGCAGCCGGAATCGTGAAATCATGAATTCTGAAATCCCAAAAAGTGGGTTGTGGTCAGGTAGATATCGGCATTTCAAGGCCCGGAGATTCGAAAGACAAAGAACAGGGGGAGCACCTGTATCACGGTTTCCTGAATCGCGAAAATTCGATAGTGCTTTGTCGTGGACCACCCTTTTCGGCATTTCGGGACCCGGGTTTTCGAGAGGCCAGGAGTCGAAAGACGTGGAGTCCCAACTCGCGAAATCACGAAACCCCGAAGCATTTGGAGGAATAGCCAAGAGCCAGAGCCGTTGAGCCCATTTTGTCATTTCAAAATTTCAAGGTTCGGGAAGTAGAGGAGGCTGTGATTTTGGGTTCACTACATCGTGAACTCTCGGTTCGCGAAATCCCGAAAGTGTTGAGCGTTTCCGGAGTTCAGGGATTGGCACGACAAGTGATTTTGGGGTCGAGATTTGTGGACTCCCAGTTACCAAAATCCCGGTACAGCCATAGCGCCATGGTCGTTGGAGAAGGTGGAGCTCGTGCCTAGTGCTTGTTCGCACAGGTGGGGTTTCCGAAGGACCTGTGGATCGGATTTGTGGGGTTCCAGTGAGGGACCGAAAGAACTGCTTTGGTTCTACGGATTCGAAGAAGATCGATCCTGTGTGCGGATCTCAGCCTGAGGGCAAGGGGTCTGCGATTGGCAGACAAATATTTCCTCTGGAACCTTTCCTCAAAAATCTCCCATTAGATAGTGTCTAGGGTAAGGTGAAACTGCCTCTCCAAGTTACCCCACCAGTTCAAGGCAATGTCCCTCAACTGAAAGATCGTTATCTTCACCTTTTATGTCGAATCATAGTCTCTTAAGGTAAAACATCATGTCATTCCTTCCCAATCATGCCTATGTACGTTCACTTGCACAACCCCCAACAAACTATGGGAGTTTGATATTTTGTAGTTCTCTGATGATGTCCCATGGTGGAGGCCCTCCCTTTGAATCCATCGATGCTTCATGGTTACCCACTCCATATGGTGGGGGTTCCACTTCAACATATTTTGAATGGAATCCCTTTAATGTCTCACTAATAGCCTCTAAGGATGATCAGGGGATCAAATTTGCTCAATTTTCAAAGTGCTCGGAATGCGACGAAAACAGTACCATTGCGTTCATCTCGTCTTCCTGATTCCGGTGGTATATTTATTTTCTCAAACGGAGTCCGTATGGAGAATATATCGCGATCTGTTTGCCAAGCCAAATAGGCAAAAATTTGATGCTGATTGTACATGTCCGTACAGTCTGTACGGTCTGACGTGGCAGGGCCGTACAGACCGTACGGTGGTGATGTGGCAGATGTTGATTGGTCAATTTTTGGTGAGTTGGATGTTGACACGTGTCCTTGGGTGGCCAATAATAGGAGGACACGTGGCCCAATCCAAGGGCACCACGTGTCACTCACTGGTTGGCTAAGGAGTTCTATATACAAAATGTTGGAGGCCGTGGGGTTCAACCCCCGGACCTCTCCTCCACATAGTGCCTTTACAAACTCCAATAACCAACTTGCCGTCGTTTATTCCTTGTCATGAATATGGATTGAGTTGTATTTGAGTTTGGTCATAGTATTAAATGGAAAGGGGGCGGGCCGGGGCTTAGCCCCGACCCATGGTTCCATTGAACAACACATATAACCGTGTATTATTATTGTAATGACCGTGCGTGAATTGTATACCATATATATATAACATATATACCATTGTATATGCCACTCCATTGTATATGCGCGGGGTTTGGAACGTGGCCCGTGGTTTTTACTATTTGCATATGCCCACGAGTTGGGGGCGCAGAGGGGGTTATACGGTTGTGTAACCAACTAACCACCTATTTTCCAGCACCATGGTCATATGCGGCACACGCCCAGGTGCCGAGGCGGTTAGGGGCTGGCGCGCCCTTAACCGTTCTATGGTTTGCACCGTTGGCGCGGTTGTGCTCGGTGCTGGGTTTTTGCGCTTAAAAGAGCGTGTGAGCCAGGTTCATTCAAGGAGGGTGTGAATTGTAGAACTAGAGACAGCAAGCTTGAAGGAGGGACTTCCAGGAGACCTATCTTTCTCATTTTTCGACCGATTGAGGTGCCAAAAGAGCCCAGACATGGGTTTTGGGACGCTGGGAAGCTATTGGAGCAGTCGGTTTGTCAGTTTGAGCATTGTAAGACATGTTTTTCAGCACTTTTTGAGCAATTAATAATAATGATCCATTGGACACTGGACCAGGAGATGTAGCCCATAAGAGGGGTGAACTCCTTTATCAATTGTTGTGCATATGTGTTTATGTTCAATGTTTATGTTGTTGTTTATGTGTAATTTGCATAAGTAATCCTTTAATTTATGTGTTGCAAACTGATCCATTTGCTTTAAACACATAACATTTCACTTGCAATAATTATTCAAGTTTTTCAAGTCTTCTTCATTTTTAGATCAAGTTGGTATCAGAGCACTGGTTTTGAAGACTTGATTGTTTGCAAGT
>ML788959.1:85039-95212 GCA_009831015.1 Picea engelmannii
TAAAGGGATGAATCCAAGCAAGGCCAAGTGGATTGAGGTTGGAAGGGTGAGGGAACTATACCCTCATCTTCACATAGACTGAGATAGTCTTTTGGAGGTCCAAAAGTTTCCCAATGGGGAGGTGTGATCAGGGGATCAAATTTGCTCAATTTTCAAAGTGCTCGGGATGCGACGAAAACAATGCCATTGCGTCCGTCTCGTCTTCCTGATTCTGGTGGTATATTTACTTTCTCAAACGGAGTCCGTATGGAGAAGATATCGCGATCTATTCGCCAAGCCAAACAGGCAAAAATTTGAT
The DNA here is from genome assembly GCA_009831015.1 of Picea engelmannii. Lineage (NCBI taxonomy): Eukaryota > Viridiplantae > Streptophyta > Pinopsida > Pinales > Pinaceae > Picea > Picea engelmannii. Next base: position 85,338 of record ML788959.1, read on the forward strand.
GCTGACTGTACCTGTCCGTACAGTCCGTACAGTCTGACGTGGCAGGTCCGTACAGACCGTACGGCGGTGACATGGCAGATGTTGATTGGTCAATTTTTGGCGAGTCGAATGTTGACACGTGTCCTTGGGTGGCCAATAATAGGAGGACACGTGGCCCAATCCAAGGGCGCCACGTGTCACTCACTGGTTGGCTAAGGAGTTCTATATACAAAATGTTGGAGGTTGTGGGGTTCGACCCCCAGACCTCTCCTCCACATAGTGCCTTTACAAACTCCAATAACCAACTTGCCGCTGTTTATTCTTTGTCATGAATATGGATTGCATTGTATTTGAGTTTGGTCATAGTATTAAATGGAAAGGGGGCGGGCCGGGACTTAGCCCCGACCCATGGTTCCATTGAACAACACATATAACCATGTATTATCATTGTAATGACCGCGCGCGAATTGTATACCATATATATATAACATATATACCATTGTATATGCCACTCCATTATATATGCGCGGGGTTTGGAACGTGGCCCGTGGTTTTTACTATTTGCATATGCCCACGAGTTGGGGGCACGGAGGGGGTTATACGGTTGTGTAACCAACTAACCACCTATTTGCCAGCACCACGGTCATATGCGCCATACGCCCAGGTGCCGAGGCGGTTAGGGGCTGGCGCGCCCTTAACCATTCTACGGTTTGCACCGTTGGCACGGTTGTGCCCGGTGCTGGGTTTTTGCGCTTAAAAGAGCGTGTGAGCTAGGTTCATTCAAGGAGGGTGTGAATTGTAGAACCAGAGACAGCAAGCTTGAAGGAGGGACTTCCAGGAGACCTATCTTTCTCATTTTTCGACCGATTGAGGTGTCGAAAGAGCCCAGACAGGGGTTTTGGGATGCTGGGAATCCATTGGAGCAGTCGGTGTGTCAGTTTGAGCATTGTAAGACATGTTTTTGAGCACTTTTTGAGAAATTAATAATAATGATCCATTGGAAGTTGGACCAGGAGATGTAGCCCATAAGAGGGGTGAACTCCTTTATCAATTGTCGTGCATATGTGTTTATGTTCAATGTTTATGCTGTTGTTTATGTGTAATTTGCATAAGTAATCCTTTAATTTATGTGTTGCAAACTGATCCATTTTCTTTAAACACATAACATTTCACTTGCAATAATTATTCAAGTTTTTCAAGTCTTCTTCATTTTTAGATCAAAGGAGCACAAAAAGAGAGCTAATTCAGGTGATGGTGGTGGCAGTGTCGGCATTGGTGGTCCTTGCGACAATCCCCCTCATCCTCAATTTCCCCAAGTCCTAACCATATTGAATAATTGAATCTGCATTAAACCAAATGTTTATCAGGGAAGACTTTAAGGAAATCCACATTTGCTCAAACTTATACTTGCAAACGTAGGGGTAGGCGTAAGTTCTTTATACTTGTCTGTAAATAGACATTACTCCTATAAGGTAAGTGTGCAAGGATCAGGATCAAAAGCCTCTAATCTTGGTGACTCCCTACTGGTTTCCTACTATCATCTTACACTATTATTATCATTTATATACACGGATCAGGATACTTAGCATAATCTCATGACCTCATACCCTCCAATATCTCTAGTTCTTCCTTATTCAATCCTTACTCTTGTGATTGACCCCTTATCCTCATATTACTTACACTCTTATTTTTGCTACCTATTGTCGTTATTTCTCTCCATGTACATAACACATTACATTTAATGTGTTACATCACTGTAGATTAGAGGTAGATTAGAGGTTCTCTAAATAGGCAACCATACTTGATCATTTCTCTATATATACCTTGCATTTCTACTTACTTACATATTTTAATTATTTACTCTTATATCTCTATTATTATGATATTATATTTTTTTTTGCACTTTGATATATACCTTGTTTTTCCCTATTATTAATGCCCTACTAATATATAGAGAGAGAGAGGAGTGTATATATATAAATTTATGAATTATGATGCCAATAAATAAATTATTATTATCTTTTCTTTAAACATATTAATTAATTAATCAATTAATTAACTAATCAATTAATTAATTATGATGCCAATAAAATAAATTATTATTATCTTTTCTTTAAACATATTAATTAATTAAGTAATTAATAAACATTACTATTAATAACTGATACCATTACTAATATATATATATATATAACAAATCTTTACAAAATTACATATATATATATGGAAATAAGAATAAATAAACTAAAATTAAAATTTTATAAAAATTAAAATAAAATGAAATGAAACAATGAGATTAAATTGGAACAGGATACATGAGTAGCTTGGCAGTCGACACGAAGCCTGCATAAGGCCCACGTGTCCTTCCCCTATGCTCCCGGTGGTAAAACTTTACAACAAAAACCTTCTCCCGCTACGCGCTTGGCTCATTTGTTAGGCTTTTTTATTTTTATTTTTGTTTCTCGGCCTCTCTTCTCGTTTGAAGGGCATGGCCCTAGCTCCATGGTTGGCTTCTTGAAGGGAGTAGCCATGAATACAGGGCCAACCTCTTCCTTCATCTTTGTGCACCAGGTGACACGGGTCGAGTGCCAAACAAGTTTGTAAAAACGTGCAGGCTCGGCCCTGGCTTTGCGGGTGAGAGTCGGTTCTATGGGTGCAACCAAGGGCCACCCTTTTGGGACAGAGCAACGGTTGTTTCCTTCATGGGATAGGATCCTCTGAGTGTTTGTGAGTCTCATATTGATAGTTGGGGGAAGGTGGGTAGGTGAGCTTCAAAGGAAGCGCGGCCCATGGTCTCCCCCTATGGGCGCACTTCCATGGTCAACCTCCCACTCTGGACTCCTCTACTAGTTCATAATTCCTCTTATGGACTCCTCCTTCCTCGTGGTTTGGGTGATTGGTTTTTGGGTTGGCAGAGGTGCTACACTCGGGCAAGAATAAATTCCCCTCGTGGGATCCTCCCTTGCAACTTAACACTTTGTTTCTGGGAACTGTAGTGTCGGGCTATTACTCCTCATGGCTTGTGGGCTAGAGGCGCTATGGGTAGTGCATTTCCCCTCCCACTATGGTTGCCATTAGCCATGTTGTGCTCAAGTGTGATTATTCTTATACTGAGGATGTAGAGCATGGTGATGTTCTTCTGGCCCCTCTTGCTCTCCATCACATTAATGTTTTTTACCACATTGCTCGCCCTTGTGGGCCTCCTCCGTTTTCTCTCCTTGGAGCCTGGTCCTTGGTCTTTGAGCGCTGAGAAAATAACACCCTTATGGCACCTCCCTTCGATGGTTTGGTGCTTGGTCTTGAGCTTGGCTTCACCTGCACATCGGAATCCATGTCCCACGGGGATAGACTTATGAAACAAGAAGCATTTTTTGAAGGAATTAACAGTTTCTTTTGTAGGGTTTGACCCAGGAACGTAGATTCATATATATTTCCAATGCATCCCTACATTTCTCATCTTCCACGTTCATTTGTTGATATACCCATATTACAAGCACTCCTATATAAACCCCTTACAGCCCCCATTATCCCTCGTGGCTTCCACTCTTGTGCTTCCCCTAGTACTAAAATATCTTCACGCTTTTGTTCTTAGATCAAACCAAGAGTACCTCCTCAAGATTTTGTTGTTTTCCGTGTTGGGTTCTTTGCTAATTTTACAGCCATGACTGGAAGCTCATCAAAACAGTCTTCCTCTGTCTATGATTTCATAGTTAAGGACATCGAGGGTAATGATGTGGATCGTAGCATCTACAAGGGCAAGGTTTTACTCATTGTTAATGTTGCCTCTCAATGTGGGTTGACTAACTCTAATTATAATGAGTTGAATGAAGTGTATACAAAGTACAAGGGTCAAGGTATTATCCAAACTTACATTTTTCTAGAATCTGTTAGTTATGAACTTATTTAAATTTATCTTTGTTGTAGTTGTGCTATTATTTCATGTGCTGAAAATAGTGTATCTTAGTCCAGAAAGGTCAGACTACTATACCATTAGAGGTCTAGTTTTTATTTCATCCTTTAAGAATATTTGCATTAGTTTAATCAATATGTTGTAATGGGTTATGCAGTCCTATGTTACCAGAAACTTGACTGGTGTCTAGTTTTGTTCAATTGATGTATTTTCACATAGTGCACAATATTTGACCCTTGTGATCTCTCCCTTGGTGCCTTATGTATAGGCGTTGCCTTGTAATTTGGACATTAGGCCTCGAGGAGTGATCCACCCAATGATTTACTTTTTATATATATTATTGCATTTTTTTGTATATATTATTGCATCTAACCCTTATAATTATTTCCTTCTATTCTTTTGCGGGTGAGGATGTTTACAAGTATAGGGGTTGGAACAATGGAACAAGGAACATGTGGACATGGGACTGGGAGAGGTGTGGTAGGGTCTTCTCCAATCCTTTTCTGGGTAGTTTCCTTAAGGTTCCAGGGTCATTTCTGGGTTATTTTTGGTTTAATTAAGGGTTGTAAATAAAGGGTAGTTGCATGTACAAGGTTCAAGTTTTGTTTTCCAGGGTTGCACATGGGGAAGCCCTAGGTTTCAGTTTTGAAACCGAGCTCTGATACCATTTGTAAGGCCTTCATTTCAAGGCCTCAATAAAATAATAAATAACTCATTATCTCCTACTAAAATAACTGCAATAATGTTTAGAGTTTTCTTTCCTGATTTTCTTTATACCAGGAATAAACTGGTAAATCGACATAATAACAAATTAGACAGCATAATAACACCAACAACATATTAACAACAGAAACTTAGTAAAATACATACCTCGACGTGCAGGTTGGTTGATTTAGCCCCTGGTTCACTTGTTCTTGTTCTAGTCCAAATTGCCCAAACTGAATATTTACCTCCTAGCCAACTAGGAACAACTTCTTCAGCTCCCTAGCTCCAAGAATCCTTGCAGTTTCCTAGCCCCTGATCCCAAAGTTCCCAGAAACAGCAGTACCCCTGTAAAATCTCCCAAAACAATATGTTCTTCCAGTTTCCTCATTCTTCCCTTCTCTTTCATAATTTCTTCCTCCCTTCTTCTTCCCCCAATTTTCCCAAAAAAACAAAGATCCCTCTCCAAGTCCTCTCCCCCCTTCTTTATCCTCCTCTCTTGAATCCCTCCCCTTCATTCAATTCCCCAACTGCCTTATCCCTTCATTAGTTATTTCACCTACGTTTTTAATAATAAAATAATAAAAGACTCAATGAATTTATTTTAATAATTAATTTAATTTAATTTAACAACTATGATAAATAAATTATCAATTTCCTCTCCCCCTTCCTTATCCTCCTCTCTTGAATCCATCCCCCTCATTCAATTCCCCAACTACCTTATCACTTCATTAATTACTTCACCTACGTTTTTAATAATAAAATAATAAAAGACTCAATGAATTTATTTTAATAATTAATTAAATTTAATTTAACAACTATGATAAATAAATTATCAATTTGGGTTGTTAAAAGTCACCCAAAGCATTATAGAGTAGATATGAAATCAACAATGTTAGCTAGATAAAACCACCAAGCTCTCTATTGGGCATGCACTCACTAAGAGTAATCAAATATCAATGTATGTTCAAGGTTTACTACTCACCAATATAAACCTAGAAATCAACCACTCCATAAATTAGGAATCACAAAGAACCAATCCAAATTTAGCAACATAACAATTCATCAATTCCCATTTGCCCATTTTTAAGGTGAATATGAATGATTTTATATAAAAATGTATGAATCTTCATTTCACCTTTTAGAATAGAGGCATATGGGGCTAAAACTAAACCTCATAGAGGATTATTTCCCCTTTATATTTTCCTTGGGTTCACACATAAATACTTTGCACTAATTTAAATATGGACTAATAAGAACCGGGTTTCTATGAATCGACTCCCACATCTTTCTATACATATGGTTCAATTTTTGCGTGGTTTAAAATTCTTAATATATATTGTATGTGGACATCCAAGATATGCTAAAGAAGTGAGGGATCCTAGAGAGGTTAGCCTCATAACTAGGGCAACTGGCTCACTGCAATGTACACTTACATCAATAATAACACATTATGAATGAAATCCATAATCACAACAAAGTAAAATTTATCTAAATCACATCCATAATGACAATGTCAATAATCCATACAAATACTATAATTTCATGTCTAACTCATCTATTCATAATATTCAAGGCACCCCTGAGGAATGTTATGTCATATATCATTGTTACCATTTGATAATAATTTGGAAATATGATAAAGATTGTATTGATTTCATATTATACACAACATTTATACATTAGGTTTCACAATCAAAGATTTATTAGAATGAAATTTATTTTCATTTTATTCCTTATTTGAGATTAAAACAATGAAGTTTAAATTTATTGATGTCTGGTGAAATAGTGAAATGGTATTTCACATAACTTTGTTCTTGCTTCTTGTAGATTTATTTTGAATTATATCTCTTGATTACATCTTTAAATTATTAGAAATAAGAGGTAGTCAACCTAGTGCCAGTTGGAATGAGAAATTGACCTCTAGTAAGTCATCGATAAAGGTTGAATATCAACCAAAGGAAGAGGGATAAACATTTGTGGTCCTCATAAGTCATGAATGTATGGAAAGAACCAAGTGAATATCTAAAAAGATAAAATAACAATCGTTTGATCTCATAGGAGGAAGAGCATATAAAAACAAAATGGTCCTTTTTCTCAAGCCCTAAGGAGAAAATATGGAAAATGTGGTACTCACTAGGAATATGGTGATATGTCTCAATGTAAATCTAGTCGGAGCAAACTCTGAGTTGGAAGAGAGGAACCCTTAGGTTGCAAGGTCACTAGAGTCTAGTACACCTTGGGGACCATATGAATCCATCACTACTCTAGAGATATGAGTTTAAGCAGTGTTGAAGTTTGGTAGAAAGTAGCTCTCTAGGATCAAACCATTTTGACAATAGGTGGGCTCTGTAAATATCATTACGAATACCCTTGTTTATCTTTCCATTGGAGATATCAATTTTATTATTATTATTTATAATTGATTATTATTAAATGAGGATTATATTACAAATCATTTATATTACAATGAAACAATCATATCATACTTAAAACATTTTTAAAGAATTTTTATTAAAACTAATAAATATTATGATATTTTTTTATAAATTTTACAACTACAAAATTGCTTCTTCTCTCCTCTATTTTCCAAATACTAAATGATAAAGGGTCAAATTCAGACCTCAATGAATATAAAATTTTGATGCAAGCAATGTTCATTACGGTATTAGTATTCCTAATTAAAACGTTGATTGTTTCAAGGTAAATATTGATTTTATCAAACAAATGTTATTCATCTTTAGTTAAAGATTGGATTTGCAAGTCAAGTTGTACAAAATTAAAGATCATTTAAACAAATTATAATTCTCTTTTTTCAAAAGATTGAAATAATTTTTCCCTGTGTTTTCTCAAAAGAATACTACATGATTTGACAATGCCTCTGTTGCAACAACAGTTGAGATGCTCGAGAATATATTCATTGCACGTCTTAAATATTGGTCTACAGTGCATGAAAGCCCAAACAATACCTAGACCCTCTATAACTCCAATGTGCATGAAATCCCGAACAGTACCTGGACCCTTTATAACTCCAACGGCAACGATACATCAGGCTCATTACAAGATGATGAGATATATAAACAAGTGTTGCATGGCAGCGTAATCCCTATCGGGTTGAATTGGGAATAAATGCACAAGGATAGGAAAAAGTAGCGGAGGCAGATGGAAACTGCAGCAGAGATGTGGCAAGCAACATGAAGCACAGGTGGTGTCCATGTAGTAAATGACATGTGGCCTCTTGAGCACCATTTATTTTTTGAAAGTATATAATATATTTTGCTATGTTCAAATTTTTTGTCTATATGTGGCAGGACAAAAAAAAGTTATATTCAAATTAAATAAACACAATTTCTTGACATTCAGCATAGTGGAAGATAAAAATTTATGACATAAATATAAAAGGAGATAAAAAACTATTTTATTTTAAATATATCAAAAAATAATATTGTTTGTTACATATTCTTGGAAATTTAAATGTGTTTGTCATAGAGATTGGGACTGGGGCTCTCGCAGACCATAAGAGAAATGTGTACAAGAAATAGGACTGTGGAAAGAAGAAGTGGGCGACGGTAGAGTGTAATACTTGAAAAGAATAAATTGAAAGGTATCAGTCTTTGGCTAGACATTTCTATTTAAAAAAATGGAATAACTGGGTTGATAAACAAAGATGGATGTGATCAGTATAGACTTACAGTGATGGTACATATCACCCCTTTTTCTATTTGCTTGGTGATGCATTTTTATTGTTGTCGTTGATTGATACTGGAATCATGGCAACTGCCTGTTGCCTTTCGTCCACGGCCTACTTCAATTCATTTTCGAGTCATTCTTCAATGTAGCTTCTCATTGGGGCGACGTTGATCTCATTCCGGATTTTTATGTTGAAAACTTCATTTTCTAATTCCCTGAAATATATAGAAAGATTATGCAGAGACTGATCAATTTCCTCATTTTGTACCGAATAATTGGCTAGCCAGTTGTCGACGTCATCTTCACCATATTCAAGGATGTTGTAAAACTTTTCCAGAGACAATGCCTTAAAAATATCAACTTGTTTATTGAAGTCTTTCTTAGTTAAGGGCAAGGAGTTAACGATTAAGTTGGTGTCTTGGAAGTCATTGGTCCTTCCGACTAAGTCTATTATGGTCAGCTTTGTGAATAATTTTTTTTTCTTTGATATGGCTGATCCAGGTGGATATCGGTGGCCACCCACCTTTTCCGAATGGCTCAAAACGGTTTTCTGGCAATTTTGGCAATTTACTATTTTTAGCAAGTTTTAACTTCCGGGGCCATTTTGAGGGTCCAAATGAAGGTTTTTCGAGATCGAGGTTCTCAATTATAGCCGAAGGCATGATTGAGCCCCCAAAATGAATCTCCTCGATGATACCTTTCCAACGAGCTATCACACGCCTAAAACAAAGATCATATGCAAAAGTTACGACCCCGGGAAGTTGATGCCCCAACTTACCCAAACAGGGCCCACATGACTTTTGGCGCTTCATCTCCTAGGGTTAGGTTTTTGGATGTCTAGGAATTTTGGGATTCCCGTTTATTGTAAAAGGGCCTTCAGAGCCTCACTATAATCATCTTCTTGCGAATGCGAGTAGCTGTCACATCTCTTCATAGAGAAAAGCTGTCACCATTCTAGCGAGTCTTTCACTCTGTATTTTACAGTCTCTGTACATTTATTTCATTAATAGAAATCGTGTATTATTGTATATCTGTGACTCTTGTTATTTCTGCTATATCTCTGTTATATTGTTGTCTCTCTTGCAATATCTCTAAATATTTATTTGTTATATCTCCGCAATCATTTCGTGCCGAAAATAATCCGGATCAGTGGTATCAGAGCAGGCTCCTCTTGATCATTTTTTTCAGTGCATGTCCCCGACGAGGTCCGAGTATAGCAATTTGGGTCTCGAGCTTGTCTCTCTTGAAGACAATCTCTCTCGCACACCCAAGAAACCCTCAATGGCGGAAGAAAAGAAAAACGACGGAGCAGACGATCCTATCAATCTGTTGCTTGAGAAAGCTCTTACGCGACAGAGGGACGAAATGATGGAGAATTTTTCCCACATCCTTCAACGCCTGTCGATAGCATCAGGCGCATATTCATCAAGCGACCACTTTGGAGGCACCTCGCCTTTCAAGGTACAAGTTAATTTTGATACTCCTGTATTTGAAGGACAGATAGATGCAGAAGCCCTAGAAAAATGGTTAACTCTGCTGGAAGGTTATTTCTCTGTTCACAATTTTTCCGACAAAGAAAAGATCACCTTTGCAC
>ML788959.1:108432-120068 GCA_009831015.1 Picea engelmannii
GGGGACTTGCTGAGTTTATTTTTCCCTGTGGCAATAATCCCACATGCATGTGGTAAACTGAACTTTTGGCGTTTATATGAGCCAACAGTCACATGGTCTTTCGATGAAGTGAGCCCGAGGCTATGCTTTGGAGTTTGGCATTGGCGCTGGCTTGTGTGTTTGTTGTTGGTTTATGAAATGGTGCTTATTCTCGGTGTTGAGTATTTGGAGGTTGGCCCTAGGCCAATATATTTTTTTGGAAAAATATTTGTCAAACAATTTATATTTTGATAAACAAGACAAAAACTCTGCATAAAGGTTGAGGGGCCAATTTTGGCTCAAAAGACCAAATTTTGGCTAATAAACCAAACTTTGTATTTACCCACAAGAATTAAATTTTTCCATTCAAACCAATTCACAATTTTTTGCTAAAAATGCACCGGAATTTTAACATGCTTCGAAGTTCGCGTGCAGGTTCTTGGATTATGCTTGGTCAGAGTCGAGCGCTTTCTGCTACCTTCACTATGCGTCATGAGCAAAAGCGTAATGCCAGAAATAGATAGATATTAGTCAGAATACTGATTCCCCTATTATATAGGGTTATAACAGAGGAGATACAAAGGTACATGCTTGTATTCTTATTTCATATTCCGTTGTTTTGTATTTCTTTTATTGTTTGTATATGTGTTCACCTAATTTATTGTATGTGGATATTGCGTACCTTCCTACATAATAAATTATCTTCATGTCCTTTTTATTTCATGTACCTCTACATTGAAAAAATTTGAACTCTGTTTATTTATTTTTACATGTCTTCTTGCATACTAACTTCCTTCATGTCCATTGTATTTTTCCTGCATTGCTACATTTAAAAAAACAGAGTGGATGGAGAGGACGATGTACTCTTTTCCGCGAATGTAGAGGAAGAGTTACAGATGTGCATACCTCTACTCTTATTTCATATCCCAGTGTTTAGTATTTCATTTATTGTTTGTGTATTTGTTCTACTTGATCTACTGCTTTGCACCTTTTTTTACTGTATGTATATACTACGTATCTTTATACATAGTAACTTATTCTCATGTGAATTGTATTCTCTTTGTTGTTGCATTGAAATAAATAGAACTTCGTTTCTTTCTTTTACATGTATTTCTACATACTAACTTACCTTCATGTCCACTGTATGTTTGGCGTTGCTACATTGAAAGAAACGGATTGGTTGGACAGTAATATGAATTCTTATATGCCACAACAGAGGGGACTGTGGTACAATCTTCGAAAATGTATACCAACTATTCTAGTAAATCAAACATACAAAATGGGTGGGGGAATATAATATTGGACTAGATAATGATGATTTGGAAACAATGGGCCTTTGTTGAGACTTCCTGCTTCCAAACATTGCCCTACCCATTTCTAATTTTTCCACTTTCTATTATCCCTTTTTCCCCCTCTTATATACTTACATTTTCTCATCTGCTTTTGCTTTCTGGTTGCTTTGTTTGGTCGTCTTTTTGAAAATATCGAGGTGCATGGGTTGGCGGACTCATGGATTCAAATTTATAGTCATGCTTCTACCTCATTCCATACTTAGCCACTTTTTCGATTGCGGGTTCCTAGGCTAGCGGGTTCAAGATTGCGCCTCTGGCTTCAAAGGTTCTGCGATATATAGATTGGCCGTCGTAGCCCCCCCATCACGCCCTATTTACTGTTACACATTTTTGCAGTAAAAAAATCCGAGGCATACAATTTGACCATCAGGTCCTCATGTTTCCTGAGTATCCCTTGACACCCTATTTCATATTCCATCTCCTTTGACCATGTATGTGACATTCAAAACAATTATGGACAATATACAATGCATATGCTTATTTAGTCCTTCTGATGTTCATCTACACATGCTTGCATCAGAAAAAAGTTGGACTAGTGACATGGCCATTAGCAGTCAATCATCACAAACATCAACAGACCGAAAAGGCCAAAGGTAAATATGCATACATTCTGTTCTCATATGTTTACCAAAAAAATATCGTCAGCTATTTATTCATCTATTCCATGGTGAATATGTTGATGTCATATGCAAAACATACTTTTCAATTCATAATAAGTATAACAAGTGCAAGTGAGGCACCAAACATAGCACAAGTTCCGCAGACTAAGAGGTCTGGTTGCAAAACTATGGCTCCATGCTTCATCCAAGTTGTGCGTCTACTTGTACATTTATGCCAGGAAAAAAGAAAACAAAAAAAATAATGCAGACTACCATTCACATTACTTTTCCTATTTAAAAAATGTCACCAGGTCTAAACTCGTAAAACCCAAAATACTATCAATAGAAGGCTTGAACAATCGCCGAACTGGACAAGTGTTCATCGGGGACATAATGGTCGTCCATAGCACCTACTTGGACAAGGCAAACAAAACTAGATCCATTATGCGTGCTGACATGACAGAAAACGAGGCCCTAATGATAGTCACATTGATTATTCCCACACAACTTGTCCAGAAACATGTAGAAAAGATATTGCTAGGTAATGGGATATCCATTACAAATTTTAATATATTGCCCAAAACAGTATATGACCATGGTGATTGTGATCAGATTATATCGCTCAACGAAACAATTATTGTGGAAAAAATTTCCGCTATTTGTTCAGAATATCGTTTCATCTCGGACACAACTATCAACCAAATTGCACAAAGCAATGACATTTACCCAATCAGAACCATTGGTGCATCTGTAACACTCTCGAGAAAACTTGGCTCGCAACACATTCTCCATATAAAAGATGGTGAGTCAGACAATGACAAGACAATGGTACCGTTCTCCATATCCAATTTTGTCCTTTACTTTCACATGTCTATGTATGTGGGCTATGTTACACAACTATTGCACTGTTACATTTTGCAGTTGCAATTGTTTGACACCTATTCAAATTTGTTTTCCTCAATGGAATGAAAATTGCATAAAGTGCAATTTCCACTTATGCTCTTCAAAAATATAACAAAGAAAAGAGATGTTAAAGAAATGATCTTTTGCACAACCCAAACAACATTTGTAACAGAATTGAAAACAAACATAGTACAGGATCTCAAGAAACTAACTAGCTCTACAACTGTTGTGTGTATACATCTACAATTTCATCCTCACTTTGCTCATACAAATTGCCTTCACCAATTTTCTGTAGTTTTTTTTGTTGTTGTGCAGTTGTATGTTATATTTTTCAATATATTAACTACTATGCTCACGTGCCCATGTTGAGGGTGTTTTGGTTGCAGCGAATGCGTACTCGACCCCCTTCGAGCCTGTATGTGAAAAATTCAACTCTACTGCTTATACTTCTTCTTTCATAAGTGATGATACAATTGATTGTCTGCGATGTAGTAAGAAATGCCCTTATATATATAGACATTGCCTCAATGCTTCCATCTGAACCGTGGGAAACACAATCGTACATTGTACACTTAGACAACCTCTATTACAAGATGTGCTTCCTGGGTTAGAATAATTGTCATATGAAGCTTACCTACAGAAAAAGGCAAATAGTGTCTACATGCTGTGTGACTTAAAAAAAAAAAAAAGCATATCAAGCTTTGGAAGGAAACGAAAAAATATCATGTGTGTCTATAATTTTTCTTCAACACCCAAATGATTGTTCRTCAGACTTGAGTTCTTCGAAGTTTACATCTATGGCTGTAAAATTTTCTTTCCAGAGATTTTGTCTCTTTTTGTGCACTTGAAACAACAAGGAGAATCTAACTACAAATGCAATCGATGTTGTTATTTTCATGTTTTTTTGCATCTCCCAGTAGGAATTTTGCATATTTGTTGGGGTGTGCAAATGAAAAAAAATTGGTGGCTGGATGTGGCTTTGTTGGAGGTGTCTACACCTTTTTGGGTGCCCAAATTGGAAAAATGTTTTCCAACTATATAGCCATGGCAGGATTTGTGCATTTTTTTTGGGTGCCCAAATAAAAAAAAGATGATATCCAACTATACATTTATGGTATAGTATATGCATTTTCTCGATTCACTAATTGAAAAAAAAGGACTCAACATGGATTGAAACATGAGCTTGAGATCTTCAGAACTCACTATAAAGATTGTGGAGTTCGGGCATTGGAATTCATACAGGCAGGTGTAGTTATTGGTGATGTACATGCACATAAGATTGTTCAGTCTAGAAATGGGAAGCATGAGGAAAAACTCCATACAAAGTATCCAACTGTAAACAAATCATTCCCATCCTTTGAACCGTCGAAATAGCTTGCTCCTTTGGGCATAACCATTAGGCATTTCCAATAATATTGGAAATTTGGCATTGTTAAAATTGGTAGTGATAAAAGATGGCATTATCAGAAGAAAATGTCCATAGTGATATTGCTTCATGGTAAAATAGTGATCGACAAGTTTTTTGTTCCCCATTTTGAGGTTTGGTTGTAACTAGGGTACAATGGTGAAGCTCCACTGGTTTTGTGTTGTCTTGTGTTTGGCAGACTTTTGTTCATATCCCATGGCCTCGGTTATTTTCTCATGGGAACATATACCAGATGTAAGAGAAAACCAATGCCACGTGTGCTTTTTTTTATATATTGAATTGTTTGATGCAAAGGTCGATGTGTACTGCTCTATGGAACCTTGTGGGATCTCAGTTGACACCTTCTGTGTTCATGCGTTGCCTTGTGCCTCGACTTTCAATACATTTGGTGTTTACTTGGTTCTTGGTTGTATGCTTCGTTCTCGAAAATTAATAATAGATTCAGGATCTTGGCAGTTTTTCTATGATATTAAAGAATATACAGGACATGCTTTGCCTTTTAATATAAGATTTCTAACGTGAATGTAGTATGTGACTCGTTTTAGCACTTTTCCTTGATCGATGAACTTAGCAAAATTCATCTCAAGGAATAATTTGAAATAAAAGGATACATACTATGTGAAGTTCAATGAAACTATCATATCAACGACATGACATTAAAATTCAAATTCGTCGTTGTTATTCTTGCGGTGAAGTTGACAGTACCATAACTTTACTTAAACATCCCAAAATTGATTTTCTTGTGGCTTTTCGATGCTTCTCTTATACAAACACATCTTGGAAACTATAAGCATGATTCACTTTATCTATTCCTTGATTGAAGAACCTATTCACATGTTTAATGCACTTCATATTTATTGTAAAGACCATTAATGGATATTTCTTACACCAATTCCCTCTTCCGAAAATTACCATCCCCTTTATTTTTTCCCTCTGCTTTCCCTTTCTGGTTACTTAGTCACTTTTCAGAAAATGTCTAGGTGCCGGAGTTGGCGGATTCACGTCTTTAGATTTCCACTGATACTTTTATATTACCAACCCGACTGACCGCTGCCCCATTTCATATTGAGAAAATGTTTTTGATCGCGGGTTCCCAGATAGGCGGGTTCAACATTGCGTTTCCATTATTTCGTTTCCTGAAAATAGCACCCTGACTTCCCTGATCTACAAATTAGCAAACAAATTCCCCTTTGTCTTGTTTGCTTTCCCTTTCTGGTTACTTTGTCCTTTTTCTGAATGTCTCGTGGTTTTATATACAACACCTAAAGTTCCGCAATATACAAATTGACTGTCGAAATCTGTCATTGTCTCCTGTTCCGTGTTATTCATTTTGCAATCAACATTTGGGATAGACACAATTTTACAATCCGTCCCTCACGTCTCCTGATCAGAGATTCTGGCCATGTTTTCAAGCACGTCAATATTCCTTGTTCCGAGTATGTCTCATGCTTCTATATCACTAGTTCGACCAACCGCCTACCCATTTCATACTTGGCCACTATTTCCATCGCGGGTTCCTGTCCAAGCTTGCTCAACATTGTGCTTCCATTGTTCCGTACCTGCAAACAACACCCAAAATTCCGCGATATACAAATTGACGGCCGAAATCCGTCATTGTGCCATGTTCCGTGTTACACATTGTGCAGTCAAAATTTCAGAGACATACAATTTGACCATCGACCCCTCACATCTCCTGAGTATATCTTGTGACCCTATTTTTGAAGCCCGCCCAACCTCTTTCCATACTTTCCCATTTATTGGAATCTCTTTTGCGGGTTGGCGGGGGGACAAAATGTACAGTGCTTAATCACTCTTCGCCATCCCCACCACTTTCACACTTCTTTCTAGATATGAAATTATTAAGCTTTAATGCTAGTAGCTCATCGTGCATGAACCGTTAAGATTGTCATTAATGTCTAGAAGGCTGGAGAATATTTGTCATTAATACGAATTAAACCAAGATTTGCGGAGAAGAGTGTTTTCCTATCCAAGTATTAATTTCAAGCATGATGCAATATATTTCATGCGTCAGCCCGTTGGCGCCTTTACAAAATATCTAATCCTTAATTGCTCTTCTCCGTCACCGCCACCTTTGCACTTTTTTCTAAATATGCAATTAGTAAGCTTTAATGGTAACAACTAATTACACACAGACCATAGAGATTGTCATTGATTAGCGAAAGGCTTGAGGAGATCTTCCATTGATACAAATTAGAAAAATATTTTTAAAGGGTTTTACTATCCCTTCCCAATTTTCATTTCAAACATCATCTGGAGAAAACAAAAATTCTTGTTAACTTATGGCAACAATTCCACAACAGTTCTATCCAGATACAGTAAAAACCTTTGGGCATGATGGCCAAAAGTTCTAGTATTCTAGGGCATATTCTTACTACTCATCTCCCTCTGTAAAGGAGAAAAAAAGGAGATGGTCCCTTGGTGCACCCATAGATATATTTCAAGCCAAATAATTCCAAGGCAACCCCACCTACTCAACAACCTGCCCGCCTGAATTGATGGCTAGTGGAAGGGTTGATGCGATCGATTTCGAGCCAGGAGAAAATGATCTGATGGACGATGATACGAAAATGGATGATGGCAATGCAGGCGTTGTTCCCACTCCTGCGCCCAAATTGAAATCAACCATAATGGGGGGCTCTTCCTAGATCGACGATGGCGGCCCTAACAATAACAAAAGAAGGGGTTTCAGAAAAGAAACCAACGCTGAATGCAATAGCCACTTTGTAGCTCGAAAGTAGGAATTTCAGAGGTCCAAATTAGTCTGTTCTGGGTGGAAGTATTTCACTGTAAGGAAATGGTCTATTGATAATCCTAGAGATATATTTCAAGACAAAAAACTATTCAATTGCGGGACCACTCTCCTGTTATCTAGATATACAATTAACATCTTAGGGGATGAGGACCAAAAATCCCACTGGTGCTAGGCATATTCTTACTACTCATCTCCTTCCACCCAGAATGGATTAATTTGGGCCTCTGGAATTGCTTGTGCAACTCGTGTCCCTCAAGTCTTCAACTGTGAGGAGGTGGTTTCTTGGTGTGTCCTAAATTTCAATTTCGAGCTCTTCCATTTTCCCTGCAACATTTTTCGTCTTCTTCCTCATGGAAAGCTTGTGAGAACTATCAATTTTACCGCGAATATGGGTTCTTATGTCCTCCCACGTTTGAAAAATTATGTGTTTATTTCTTGTTGGGGTGCAACGTTGGAGTGATGCCAGTGTTAGGAGCAGGAATGTTGTTCATCTGCTTCAACCCAAGGATTTATTCCACTGTGGAACCACTCTCTTGTTTCTTTGTCGCCTCAGGTATTCTGCAAGATATTGAGATTGGGGTAGGGAACATTGAGCCCCCGAGGAGAAGACTGCAAGGATTTCATTAAAAAAAGCATGGTAATCAGTTTTGTATGCATATTGAAGAGTATCTCGATGGCTCCTGCATGTTGTAGGTCCTGTGCCTATGTTTATGGAAAATATGTTCAATGTTTTGGTCCAAAGAACTCGGTCCAATTTCTATGGATAGATATACACTGCCCAATATATATATGTATAATGGATTTACTATTAAAAAAATTGCCTTGGAGTCTTGGTTGCTGCTTCTTTACTGAATTTAACACCTCTTCTCATTGGCATGGTTCGATAGTCTCGTAGTTATTCAATATTGTATTGGCTCAAGTAATTTGATCTAAAATGGAGCATTTAACAATTATATGACAATGCATTGTGTCGATCCATCAACCTTTTATGGAAACAAAAATGAATTTTAGACAGTTTCAAACCAACATTCAATTCTATTCGTAATGCAGATAGAACATAGCTAGACCAAATCATAATGCGACAATCCAGGCCCCTCCATAGAAATTTTGTTTTCATCTCAGCCTTGCTAGGCAAACAATTTCTTATTTCCCTTTCTCTTGCTTGATTCATTTATCCCAAAAGGGAACATTTTATTAGTTTTCCATCCCTTGGCCTCTATTTGAACATTTTTTACTTTATTAATGAAATTACCAAATTTCTTGTTCACGAATAAAAAAAAACAAAACTGATATATGGTGGCTGTAGTCAAATGGGACTATGAAATCAACTACAACATTAAAATTCAAGATCATCATTGTTGTTTCTATACATGCAATTATTAATCTTTAATGCTAACAACCCATCATGCAAGAAGTTTAATAGTTAAGTTAATATGTTGAAGTCATGGAAGAATGTATCAAGAACACAATTACTACCACAAGTTGCAATAAATTCTAATCTTCAACAAAGCATTTGCTCACACCCTTTTTAATGGTACAAGTACAATAGAAAACAAATAAGTGGATAAAATATTGGACTAGAAAATCATGGTTTTGCAACAATGGGGCTTGTTTGAAATGAATTCTCGCTTACGAAAATTTCCCTCTGCCTTTCTATTTTCCCACTCTTTTATCCCCTGTAGTTTATCTTTCTGGTTACTTAGTCGTTTTTTTTTCCGAAAATGTTTTGCTGGGCGGGGTGGAGGATTCACGCGTTCACATTTTTATTCATGCTTTTATATCGCGATTCTGATCGAGCACTTCCCCTTTCTCTAAGTTTCACTTCCATTGTTCCTTTACCCGCAAACAACACTTCAACTTCTACGATATGAAAATTTACTTCTGGACTCCCACATCATCCCCTTTTCCGTGTTACACATTTTACACTGAAATGTTCTGATACAAACAATTTGTCCATCGAGGCCTTACATCTCTTTGAGAACCCTTGTCACCCTATTTTGAAGACCGTCTGACCGCTTTCCACACTTAACCATTTCTTGATATCTCTTTCGCGGATCGTCGATTTGGAGGGTTTAGGAAATTTCCAATTTCTAGTTACTGTTTCATGTGCCTGCTACCTTCAAACTTCTTTCCAAGTATATGCAATAAGTATACAACTTCTCCAGAAACATACAGAAAATATATTTCCAGGAAATGGAATATATATTGCATATTTGAATATATTGGACCTTCTTTTCCCTCTTCTATACTTAACCAAATTCCCGTTTCTTTTTCCCCTCTACTTTCTCTTTCTGGTTACTTAGTCATTTTTCTGAAAATGTCTCAATGTGCATGTTGGCGGAGTCACGGGTTCACATTTGCGCTCGTTATTTTATATCATGACTCTGACCGACCTCTACCCATTCCATGCCTAGCCACTTTTCAGATCGGGGATTCTCGGGCATGCGGGATGTATATTTACTGCCACACTCCTGCATCATATCCTCTTCCATGATACATAGTTTATACTCGAAAGTTTCGAGACCTGCAATTTGACCTTCAGGTCCTTATGTCTCTTGGGGAACTATTGTCACCCCATTTTGAAGCTCGTGTGTTCGCTTTCCATATTTCGCCATTTCTTGGAATCTCTTTCGTGCCTCCAATTCCATACTTACCTAAATTTTCTGCTTGCGGGTTCCCGTATAGGCGGACTACACTTTCAGTGTTCCTTGACCTACAAACAACCCCCCGACTTCCGCGATATACAAATTGACTTCTAGACTTCTACATCAGCCCCTCTTCCGTGTTACACAGTTTTCACTCAAAAGTTCTGATACATACAATTTTACCATTGGGGCTTCACATCTTCTCAGGAACCCTTGTCAGCCTATTTTGAAGCCCATGTGACCACTTTCCACATGACCATTTCTTACAATATCTTTCACAGATCGTTGGTTTGGCGGGTTTAGACAATTTCCAATTCCTAGTCATTGTTTTCTGTGCCTGGCACCTTCACACTTCTTTCCAAGTATATGTAATAAGTATATAAATTCTCCAGAAACATGATGAAAAGGTCTTGCCAGGAAATGGGATATCTATTACAGATGTGAATATTTGTACCTTCTTTCCCATCTTCTATACTTAACAAAATTCCCGTTTCTCTTTTCCCTGTACTTTATCTTTCTCGTTACTTATTCGTTTTTCTGAAAATGTCTAGCTGTGCGGGTTGGCGGACTCACAAATTCACATTTTCACTCGTGCTTTTATATTGCGACTCCGACCCACCGCTTCCCCATTCCATACCTAGCCACTTCTTTGACCACATATTCCTGGGTAGGCAGGCTCTAAATTGTACTTGTATTGTTCCGTGACCTGCAAACAACACCTTGACTTCCGCGGTATACAAATTTACAACCAGACTCTCACATCATACCCTCTTCCGTGTTACATAGTCTACCCATCATCTCCTCTTCCGTGGTACACATTTTTCACTCAAAAGTTCTGAGACATATAATTTTTCCGTCGGGTCCTCACGTCTCTTGTGGAACTATTGTCACACCATTTTGAACCCCATCCATCCACTTTCCATACTTCGCCATTTCTTCAAATTTATTTCACGGATCGTCGGGTTGGAGGGTTCACAAAATATCCAATTCCTAATCGTTGTTTCCTGTGCCCGCACCCTTTTCACTTCTTTCCAAGTATGAAATAACTAACGTTTAATGCTAACAACTCACCATGCCTCGAGGAGACCATCATAATAACTGTTCCGACAAAACTTGTACAGAAACATGTAGAAAATATGCTTCCAGGTAATGGGATATCTATTACAAATACTTACCAACATTTTTTTCTTGCAGGTTCCCGGACAGGCGACTTCAATATTGCCCTTGCATTGTTCCATGGCCTGCAAACAACATCCAAAATTCTGCGATATACATGCAGAAAATATATTTCCAGGTAATGGGATATCTATTACAAATTTCAATATATTATCGAAGACGAGTCCGACTGACTGTTTCCCTATTCCATATTTATCCACTTTTTCGATTGCGGGTTCTCGGACAGGCGAGCTCAAAATTTTCCTTCCATTGTTCCAAGACCTACAAACAACACCCAAAATTCTGCAAATATACAAACCATCCACTGGATTGCCCCATCATGCACTTTTCCCTTTTATGCCTTTTGCAGTCAAAATTTCCAAGACATGTAATTTGACCGTCGGGCCCTCACCTCTCCTTACAATCCCCTCTAACCCTATTTTGAAACCCGTCCAACCGCTTTTCATAATTGGCCATTCCTTACTTGCTCTTCCCCATCCCCGTCATCTTTTCACTTGTTTATAATAAAAAATTGTATATAATTTGACCGTCGGGCGCTCACCTCTCCACCGTTTCGCTTGCAACCCTACTTTAAAGCCCGTCCGACCACTGTTCATACTTCTGTATATATAAAAGAGTCTTATTTATAATAAAAAGGGTTGTTCACACACACATATATATCGTCCCCGTCATCTTTGCACTTGTTTATAATAAAAAAATGTTTAGAAACACACACACACACACACACACACACACACACACACA
>ML788959.1:131116-141355 GCA_009831015.1 Picea engelmannii
TAAACATTTGGTTTAATGCAGATTCAATTATTCAATATGGTTAGGACTTGGGGAAATTGAGGATGAGGGGGATTGTCGCAAGGACCACCAATGCCGACACTGCCACCACCATCACCTGAATTAGCTCTCTTTTTGTGCTCCTTAGAGGCTATTAATGAGACATTAAAGGGATTCCATTCAAAATATGTTGAAGTGGAACCCCCACCATATGGAGTGGGTAACCATGAAGCATTGATGGATTCAAAGGGAGGGCCTCCACCATGGGACATCATCAGAGAACTACAAAATATCAAACTCCCATAGTTTGTTGGGGGTCGTGCAAGTGAACGTACATATGCATGATTGGGAAGGAATGGTGTGATTTTTTACCTTAAGAGACTATGATTCGACATAAAAGGTGAAGATAACAATCTTTCAGTTGAGGGACATTGCCTTGAACTGGTGGGGTAACTTGGAGAGGCAGTTGCACCTTACCCCAGACACTGCCTAATGGGAGATTTTTGAGGAAAGGTTCCAGAGGAAATATTTGCCTGCCAATCGCATACCCCTTGCCCTCGGGCTGAGATCCGCACACAGGATCGATCTTCTTCGAATCTGCAGAACCAAAATAGTTCTTTCGGGCCCTCACTGGAACCCCACGAATCCGATCCACAGGTCCTTCGGAAACCCCACCTGTGTGAACAAGCACTAGGCGCGAGCTCCACCTTCTCCAACGACCATGGCGCTATGGCTGTACCAGGATTTCGGTAACTGGGAGTCCACAACTCTTGACCCCAAAATCACTTGTCGCGCCAATCCCTGAACTCCGAAAACGCTCAACACTTTCGGGATTTCGCGAACCGGGAGTTCACGATGTAGTGAACCCAAAATCACAGCCTCCTCTACTTCCCGAACCTTGAAATTTCAAAATGCCGAAATGGGCTCAACGGCTCTGGCTCTTGGCTATTCCTCCAAATGCTTCGAGGTTTCATGATTTCGCGAGTCGGGACTCCACGTATTTCGACTCCTGGCCTCTCGAAAACCTGGGTCCCGAAATACCGAAAAGGGCGGTCCACGACAAAGAACTATCAACTTTTCACGATTCAGGAAACTGTGATACAGGCGTTCCCCCTGTTCTTTGTCTTTCGAATCTCTGGGCCTTGAAATGCCGATATCTACCTGACCACAACCCACTTTTGGGGATTTCAGAATTCACGATTTCACGATTCCGACTGCAGACGGTTCTTGGTCCTTCAACCTCCTGGACCCCGAAATGCCGAAATGCCAAACTCCGAAATGGATGCTTCCTTTGGGACCACAACCCTGCTCCAAGGACATGTCGTGTTTCACAACTTCATGTTTTTCAATGCATAGTGCCCCAGCTCCTTGTCATTGGGATTTCCAAAATGCCAAACCCTGAAATGCCAAAATACCGAAATGCTAAAAAGCACTCAGCCTTAGCCTTCTCACAGATCTATGAGATCCGATGGTCCATGTGATTTTTGACACTTCTCCATGAAGTGTTCCCACCGTCCATTTTCAACTCTTCTTCTGCGCAACCTCCCAGAGGTTAAAATATGTGCACCTTCCTCCGAATCCGACGACTATCGGTCCTTTGCACTAGATCTGATGGTCCAAATCTAATCTTTTGTGCTCTCTCCTTCTATTGTCTGGACGTGAAATTCGACGGTCTAGATCTTGACTCTCCAGCTGATATAACGACAACTGTTCTCCCTCCCGAGTATGCGCTCCTTCCCTTCCTTGGAATATTTCCAAAGTTTCAAAGGCCTCAGCCTTTGCTTTTGTTGCGAAGACTGTATCCTTGGCTCTCGTCTGTATTCTAAGGACGTTGTCCCTCCTGAGATTTGTCAACTCTGAAACCTCAAAGGTTTCTTGACCTCTACACTCCTTTCCCACACAAGACTGTGCTATCCATCATGAGCTTGGTAAACTTAGAAACCTTGAATGGTTTCTCAATATTCTGCTCCTCTCGACTACTGCTCTGTGTGCAAAGGCACTATTCCTCCCAAGCTTCTGAACTTGAGACAAGTTCACTCTGAGCGCAATTCTTGTGCTATTCCTTCTGAGCTTAAGAACTTCAGACAAGTTATTATTCACACACTCCTTGTGCTGCTGAGTTTTCGGATAACTCAATTCGAAGTATTTCCCTGGTGCACTTTATGCACTCGCTCAATGCCCTCTTGGCAGAGCTCTACAGAACCTTCAGTAGTTCTGTTTTCTCTGTGCCTTTCTCTGCACAGTCTTCACCTCCAAGGTGTTCAACAACCTTGAGGCTTATCCTTGAGTCTAAGACTTTCTCTAGTGCACCCTCCTGGCATGTCTTTGTTTGAAATTCCACAGAATTCAGAAGTGCACTGGCTTACAGAACCCGCAATGTTCTGTCATGCAACCTCTTGCATGAAGCCTCAAAGAACCAGACTTGGAATCAAAGAACCCAACAGACAACGACTTTTTTCTGTAACCTGTAAATTCAAACTAACATACATCTACAACATGAATGAACACACAACATTCATAAAAGACACATAAACACATAGAAAACACATATGCAGTAAAAACTGCTTTGTATTAACATCAATGTTTAATTACAATGTGTTCGATCTCGGACTGCAACAGAGTCTCGAATCTCCTCTCTTCTCTTCCTCTCTATTGACTAATTGCCTACAGATACAAAGGTTCTTTTCACAAAATGGGGCTCCTCGAGCGCTTCCCTCCATCCTCACCAACTCTCATTAATTTACATTCAATTTCATTGAATGGATGTCTAGTCCGAATCGGATCTAGATCTCAGCCTTACAACTATTTAAGGCAACCTTTATCTAAAGCCTGCGTACATGCATGGCTTTTGGCTCTACCAACCTTACAATCATTTAATACAATTTTCAAGTTTTGAAATACGAGAGGGCTGTGCCTCTCTCCTTCCATTGAATGCACGCTGGGTGTGCTCGCTGGTTGGCACGTAGCTGGCTTGGATCGATGCTCCTGCATCATACTCCTCTGCTGTGAAAATTTCATGAGCTCCTGCTCATGAGCTTCCCAACATCGCTGTTGAAATCCACCTGGATCCGAAACAGTTCTTTGGAGTTGTCCATCCGCTCCATCTCTTCACTGCTATTGCTGCTGCCGCCCTGCTACTCTTGCAGGCTCGCTTCTGCTTAGCTTCTCGTTGATGGAAGTCTCTGCTGTTGAACTCAACATCAGCTTTCTGATTTCTTCAATTACCTCGTCCAACTGCTCCCATGGATAGCTCTTCTTTTACAATCTTCTCCACTGCACTTCTTCCCTGCAAATGGGTCGATCAACTAGATCTCCCATGCCATCTTTATCTCTCTTTGTGGCACTAAGTGGCCACTCTACTGCAGACTCCAGCTCTGTAGTCTCCTCACTGAACTGCTTCTTAGCTTTTCCCAGTGGCAGTTCTGCTACTGCCATTTCTCCTGCTGGCATGCTTCCATCTTCTTCTAGCTTCTCCCCAGGATGGTATGCTCCTCCATCTATCTCTAACTTGATCTATTGGATGTGCAAGATTTTCACTCTCACCCTCTTCTCCAGGGCTTCCAATTCTTGATACAGATCAACAAAATCCATGCTGTATGCTTCCTCCTCTTCTTCTGCTGCAGGTTCCAGTGCTGCAGTCATTTCTGTTTCGGCTTCCTAGCTGAAAATTTTGAACAACTCGGCTGGATTCTCATCTCCTTCTCCTTGGGAAAACATCAGTGTCTTCTCCACTTCTTCCTCCATGGCAGTCTCTGCTGGTTGTCTTTCTTCTGTTGCTGCCTCTGCAACGCATCCTCTGGCCTCAACTGGGATGCTTGGTAGGGATACTTCAATCCCCCCAATGATCAGAATGTATTTCTGATCTTCCTTTGTCATCACTCCTTGCTGATATGAACTCACCTCTAAGTTCATCTTCTCCATCAAATCCTCTCGCTGATTCGAACTCACCTTTGAGTTCATGAGACTGTCATATAGTCCCATTTTCTCTCCCTTGCCCACCTAGCAACATGGGATTTCTTCTCTGCTCTCCTGGAAATCTATGGGATCCTCCAACGATATCATCTCATTGCCCTCCTGACAACCTGAATTTTCTGTTCTGCCCTCCTAGCAGTCTTTGAGATCATCCTGTGACCTCTTCTTATTTCCCTCCTAGAAAATTGAAAATTCCTCACTTCTTGCCTGGCAGTCTCTGAGATCTTCCAGTGATCTCTTCTCCTCATCATCACTGAGATTTATCCCAGCTTCTGGTTCACACACATGAACCACTTCTTCTTCAACCCTGAGGTCTTCCACATACCTCAGCCATTCCTTCAACAACTTCCACTACCTTCGGGCCAATAACTCCTTGACTGGCCATTTCACTTTCGTTTTCATGGGCCATTCATATACCCATCGCGATTTTGCATCCTGCTGCATTCGAAATGCAAGCTCCTCCATCCTCGCTCTTATCTCGGTGAGTTATTTGTCCATCTCATCCTTTCTCTGCTACGGGTGGTTCTTCTTTCCACCACGTCCATGGCCTTCAACAACCATTTTCCTGTTCCTATCCGCCCTCCTGGAAAACTTGTTGCTGTCACTCTACAACCGTGAGTGCTTCCAGCCTTTTCTTACAGTTGACCTGACTGTCTATTTGTTGCTGTGTCTTGCAACAATCTCTTCAATCCTCTTCATCTGAAATATACAGATGAAGTTTATCTTTGATACCACAAATTATCATAGACCCCCTGCCCTCGGGCTGAGATCCGCACACATGATCGATCTTCTTTGAATCTATAGAACCGAAACAGTTCTTTCAGGCCCTCACTGGAATCCCACGAATCTGATCCACAGGTCCTTTGGAAACCCCACCTGTGCGAACAAGCACTAGGCGCAAGCTCCACCTTCTCCAACGACCATGGCGCTATGGTTGTACTGGGATTTCGGTAACCGGGAGTCCACGACTCTCGACCCCAAAATCACTTGTCGCGCCAATCCCCAAACTCTAGAAACGCTCAACTCTTTCGGGATTTCGCGAACCGGGAGTTCGCGATGTAGTGAACCCAAAATCACAACCTCCTCTACTTCCCGAACCCCGAAATGCCGAAATGCCGAAATGGGCTCAACGGCTCTGGCTCCTGGCTATTCCTATGAATTCTTTGGGGTTTCGCGATTTTGCGAGTCGAGACTCCATGTCTCCCGACTCCTAGCCTCTCAAACACTTGGGTCCCGAAATGCCGAAAAGGGTGGTCCATGACAAAGCATTACCGACTTTTCGCGATTCAGGAAATCGTGATGCAGGCGCTCCCCCTGTTCTCTGTCTTTCGAATCCCCGGGCCCTGAAATGTCGAAATCTACCTGACCATGGCTCACTTTTTAGGATTTTAGAATTCACGATTTTGCAATTTTGGCTGCAGATGGTTCTTGGTCCTTCAACCTCCCGGACCCCAAAATGCCGAAATTTTGAACTCCAAAATGGCTGCTTCCTCCGGGACCACAACCCTGCTCTAAGGACACGTTGCATTTCACAACTTCGGGGTTTTCAATGCATAGTGCCCCAGCTCCTTGTCATCGGTATTTCCGAAATGCTGAACCCTGAAATGCCGAAATAAAAAAATGCTAAAAAGCACTCAGCCTTAGCCTTCTCACAGATCTGTGAGATCCGACGGTCCACGGGATTTTCAACACTTCTCCACAAAGTGTTCCCACCGTCCGTTTTCAGCTCTTCTTCTGCGCGACCTCCCAGAGGTTAAACTCTGTGCGCCTTCCTCGGGATCCAACGACTATCGATCCTTTGCACTAGATCTGATGGGTCAGATCTAATCTTCTGTGCTCTCTCCTTCTATTGTCTGGACGTGAAATTCGAAGGTCCAGATCTCGGCTCTCCAGCTGATCTAACAGCAGCTGTGCTCCCTCCTGAGCATGCACTCCTTCCCTTCCTTGTAAGATTTCCAAAGTTTCAAAGGCCTCGGCCTTTGCTTTTGCTGCGAAGCCTGTATCCTCGGCTTCTACCTATATTCTAAGGACGTTGTCCCTCCTGAGATTTGTCGACTCTGAAACCTCAAAGGTTTCTTGACCTCTACACTCCTTGCCCGCACATGACTGTGCTATCCATCCTGAGCTTGGTCAACTTAGAAACCTTGAAAGGTTTCTCAATCTTCTTCTCCTCTCGGCTACTGTTCTGTGTGTAAAGGCATTGTTCCTTCCGAGCTTCTGAACTTGAGACAAGTTCACTCTCAGCGCACGTCTCGCGCTATTCCTTCTGAGCTTAAGAACTTCAGACAAGTTCTTATTTGCACACTCCTTGTGCTGTTGAGTTTTCAGATAACTCAATTCGAAGTATTTCTTGTAAAGAAATGCTTCATGCCCTCCTGGCATTCTTCTGCTCGATGCACACCTTGCAGAGCCTTTCTTCATAGAGTGTTCAGTAACTCTGTAAGTGCCTTCTCCTTGACACTTCCCTTTTCTTTATAACTCAAAATAGAGTTCCCTGGTGCACTCTATGCACTCGCTCAATGCTCTCTTGGCAGAGCTCTATAGAACCTTTAGTAGTTCTGTTTTCTCTGTGCCTTTCTCTGCACAGTATTCACCTCCAAGGTGTTCAACAACCTCGAGGCTTCTCCCTGAGTCTAAGAATTCCTCTGGTGTGCCCTCCTGGCACGTCTTTGTCTGAAATTCCACAGAATTCAGAAGTTCACTCGTTGTACTGGCTTACAGAACCCGCAACGTTCTGTCATGCAACCTCTTGCATGAAGCCTCAAAGAACCAGACCTGGAATCAAAGAACCCAATAGACAACAAATTCTGTTTGTAACCTTCAAATGAAAACTAACATACATCTACAGCATGAATGAACACACAACATTCATAAAAGACACATAAACATATAGAAAACACATATGCAGGAAAAACTGCTTTGTATTAACATCAATGTTTAATTACAATGTGTTCGAGATTGGACTGCAATAGAGTCTCGACTCTCCTCTCTTCTCCCTATTCTCTCTTCTCTTCCTCTCTATCGACTAACTGCCTACATATACAAAGGTTCTTTTTACAAAAGGGAGCTCCTCGAGCGCTTCCCTCCATCCTCACCAACTCTCATTAATTTACATTCAATTTCATTGAATGGATGTCTAGTCTGAATCGAATCTAGATCTCAGCCTTACAACTATTTAAGGCAACCTTTATCTAAAGCCTGTGTACATGCATGGGTTTTTTCTCTACCAGCCTTACAATCATTTAATACAATTTTCAAATTTTGAAAAACTAAAGGGATGCGCCTCTCTCCTTCCATTGAATGCATGCTGGGTGTGCTAGCTGGTTGGCGCATAGCTGGCTTGGAGCGATGCTCCTGCATCACCTGTGTACTACGAGGAACAATAGCTGGGAACGTTTCATTATCTAGTTCAGGGAAACATGTCCGTGGAAGAGTACGAGGTTAGGTTCATGGAGTTAGTAAAATATGTCTCGTACATGGATACTAACCAACGACAAGCATACATTTTTTGTACTGGTTAAACCCCAAGATAAGGGCCATGGTACAGATGTGGAAACCATCGTCAATAGCTGAAGCAATTGAAAATGATCATTACGTGGAGGAGTATATGAGCTTAAACGAAGGTATGAGGTCAACCATTCCACAACATCCTAGATTCGTGGGGAAGCCCCCTAGGAATTTCTCCAGGGGAGGAAGCTCTAGACCACCTCCTTATGGAAATAGAGTCTCTCCTAGAAAATTTACAACATGTATTTCAATGGCAGAGAGTGCAACATCCCACTCATCACCAACGGTGCAGGAAGGTCCACAACCTTCTCAAGGAGAATAAATTAGGGGCAATCATTTCAAAGACCGTCACAGGGAAGTGTGCAGGTTCCATCTCGTGTTACTTGTTGGGGGTGTGGAGGACCTCATTACCAGCGTGATTTTCCAAAGTCACAAGCAGGATTTGTGCATAGAGAAGGAAAATCCCCGATGGGAAGAGCAAGTAGTAGCCACCAGATTTATGCAATGGTTAATAATCGCCAGGAAAAACATCAATCCATGGTGGTGGAATCGTCAGGTATGCTAAATCATGTCAATATTAAAATTTTGTTTGATTCTGGTGCTACAAATGGTTTCATTTCACCTTGTGCATTAGAAAAGTGTGGGTTGGAAGCCTACAACCATGATGACTTTAAACAAGTCGAGATGGCTTCGGGGGAAAAACAAGCGGTAGGACCTAGCGTCGATAATTGTCTAGTAGACCTGGGAGTGTGTATTGCTAGGTTGAAGGTGTGCGTCACTGCTCTAGGGACGTATGACCTAATCATTGGAGTGGACTGGTTAAAAGCCCATCAAGCTATGGTAGACTGTTTCATGAAAAGGGTGCTTTTTGTTGACGATGAAGGAAGGTCAGTAGAGATCCACGATGTACAGAGAAATTTGTCTCTATGCTTTATCTCGACCATGAAGGTTAAACATCGCATGAGGCAAGCTTTTCGATTATATGTAGTGGAAGCAGTCAATGAAGGGAAATGAACCTCCATGGATTAATATCTAGTATTGTCAGAGTTTAAGGATGTTTTTCTGAAAGAGTTGTCAGGGTTACCTCTTGAAAGGGATCTTGATTTTAATATTGAGCTAAAACCTAGTGTAGAGCCAATTTCCAAGACACCGTATAGAATGAAAGTGCCATATCTTTGTGAGTTGCAGATACAATTGAAGGAACTACTTGACTCAGGGATAATAAGGCCTAGTGTCTCACCTTGGGGTGCCCCAATAATTTTTTTCAAGAAGAAGGATGGTTCCTTATGACTGTGTATAGATTACATGGACTTGATCCAAGCTATAGTGAAAAACAGGTTCCCAATGCAACATATATATGATCTCTTTGATGCCACTAAAGGAAGCACATGATAGACACAAACGTTATGCCGATGCACATAGGACTGACCAAAGTTATAAAGTGGGAGATCAATTTTTCATTCGTATCAGGCCTAATAAGAATACGATTCGGTTCTGGAAGGGGAAAAATTTGTCACCTCGATTTATAGGACCGTTCAAAATCCAAGAGAGAATTGGATCCATTGTCTATCATCTTGTATTGCCACCCCACTTGCATAAAAGTTATAATGTTTCTCATGTATCTGTTTTCCGTCATTATGTTGCCGACGAATCTCATAAACTGAATTGGAAGGAACTATAGGTATCGGATGCGGGAACTCTCATGGTCGAACCGTTACACGTATTGGACCGTAGGGTCTGACATCTCAGGAATCGTCTGGTAGACCAAGTTAAGGTCCAGTGTGATAGGTATAGCCTAGGATCTGCTACTTGGGAGGATGCAGAGACCTTACGACGAGATCATCCCTCACTTTTTTGACCACCTCGAGAATATGTTTCCAGAAGGTTGGGTGTATGTAATGCCACCTTTTGACTTAGATAGCTAGAATTACTTAAGGCCTAATCACCTTTTATTCTATTGACTGTGAAACTATTAATGATACACTTGAATTTTAAGACATATGAACTTATGCGAATGTCAATTCTATGAATGTTTAACGTTATTTGAATTATGATGGATATTATGCAATCTATTTCTAACTTGAAAATTTTGACATTTAAAGTTGTTGGTACGTAGATACCGAATTTAGGATATGATTAAATGCATTTACATGATAATAATGCATGGATATGTATGAGTTTGTGTTATAGACTAATCTGCAAGTCAATGAGCTATGAAATAGCCAAAGGATAATGATAATAAAAGGTTGATGGCATGAACATCGACTAGGAAACAATATGGTATGGATATTTGTATGTGAAATTATGCTGGTTCAAATGCATTTCTATGATATGTGGACAAGTGCAAGTTTTTCAGGGGGCGAGATTGCCTGGAACTGAATATACATTGACAAAATTCCCGCCAACACAGTGCCACTATATGGTCCATGGTAGGGTGTTGACCCTAGTTCTATTAGGAGGGGTGGAGGCCTTTACCACCGAGTATCCTATGAAACCTGGAGTCATGGGAGGACAGTGTTAGCTCACACTCCCCTAGATGTGTGATGATGACTGCTAATTTCTTGTTGGGGAAGCTTGGTCAAGAGAGTTAACACTTCTGCTTATGGGTTCTATCTGGAGTTAGGTCAATATAGTTGACGCTCCAAGATAGTCTAGTAGAGGAAGGATAGGGGTGGAATATGGAAGTAGGTTAGGGAGGAAGGATGACTAGAAGTAGTTGAGAGTGTGTGGGGATTTCGCCTTATAGTAGAATTTCTTGATTTC
>ML788959.1:147609-185772 GCA_009831015.1 Picea engelmannii
AAAAAATACTAATTTATATATTAATTTATTTTCATATTTATAGACAAGATTATTAAATATATGAATATTAAATGTTTAATTAAAATTTAGATAATGTAAAATATTATTAAAAAATTCAAATAAACTTAAAAAATACAAATATCCCCCGGATGGGGTGACACGACATGCAGAGTCAGTGACACATGGACACGCACTAAGAGTGGCTTTAAGTGCTGGTTTAACTGCGGATGGCAACCACCCACGCATTAGCATTAACAATGGGGGCAGGCCATAGCAGGGATCATACGACAGCGAGGTTCCCTCGAGCGACCATTTACTACTCCTGCGAGTTCAGACCGGTCATGGATTCGGAAGGACAGATTTCAATGGAGGTTAGTTATGAGTTATTTTATGAGCCAGGACAGAGCGAGTTTTCTATGTCATTCGCTCGACCGTTCATCATTTCCGCTATGCACTTTGGTGAGGACTCTTTGTTCTCGGGGAAAACCTGTCTGAGAAGGTTTGTTTGGGATTTGCACTTGCTGCTGCTCTTGTTCGGGACTTTCAATCTTGCGCTGTTTTTTATTGAAGCCTGCATTCACGACCCGGTTTCAATGGTCCGTGAGCGTGCCAGGTCTCGTCGGGGCTCGGCATGGGACGCTCACAGGGCACAACGCCGCAGAAAGAAACAACTGGAATGTGCCCTCTCTTTGGCATCCTCAATTCTTCGCAAAAAGGCTCGTGAAGAGCGGCGAAAGCTGCTCGACACCATTGTTGAGCAGAAAGCTGGCTACAGCAGGGATGCCGAGCCCGAGGTCGTGTTGTCCATTATTTCTAAATTGAGTAATGTGAGGGATGCCGAGCCCGAGGTCATGCTGCCCACTTGCATAGTGGAGGAGGATCCGTCCATTGGAGACTTGCCATGCATTGAGGCGCCCCGAGCCATGGAGTGCTCTGTTCGCGCCTTGATTGGAGAAGATGACGTCCCAGGCTGTATCATTGAAGAAACTCCCTGGCCGGGAGACTTGCCATCATTTCACGCTAAGGAGACTACGGACAATAAGGCTCGAGTGGAGCAAAGAAAGGAAGCGGCAGGCTTGGATGAGGAATTGGATTCGGGGAATGCTCCTCGCAGCGGCTCGGGTGGCGAAATGCATGGTTTTCTTCTTAGTGACGAACACCTGGCCTTGGTCTTCGAGCTACGTAGCCACCTGGCGGACATGGAACTCAGGACGCTCCTCATGAGCCAACGTTTAGACATTCTCCTTGGTGCGTTCTCCGGTGCTCCAGCTCAGCGTAAGTGTCCCATGTGCGCGCAGGAGTTCGCTATTCCAGCGAGGCACACTTGGCGGGCGGGTGAAGGTGACGACGCAACGGGTGATTAGGTTTTACTATTTCCTGACTTTTGTTTACTGCTTTTCTGTTTCATGCACTCTTGGACCATTAGCACCTGTCCTGGTTTCCTTCGGGCAGGACAGGGGCTTCTCAACTATATGTATTATTGCTAAAACTGCTATCAGACCCTCAGTTATACTGGTTTCCGGATACCGGCAGTATTTTTGGTGGTTTCTAGCCATGACTTTGTATTTTTGTCTAAAGTTCTGTGCTTATCTAATATAGAAGGTACTACCCTCTTTTTTATTTAAAAAAAAATAAAAAATACAAATATCAAAATTGACTTCAAAATAGTAATATTTTTTTTTTCAAATTAATTACAAAACACTTCAAATTAACTTAATATTAATTTGAAAATCTCATAGGATGCTCGATTGAGAGATCCAAATGGATTAGTGGTAATGAAATTCACAATGATATAATTATTTAATTTAAATTAAATATACAATGATATAATAATAATAACAATACCTTAAGGCTTTAAATTAAATATACAATGATATAATAATATTAACAATACCTTAAGGACTTAATATTAAGTGAGTGTTACTAGCATCTTCGACCAAGAGAGAAAAATCAACATTACATCTCATCTCTTTGTTCTTTTCCTCAAAATCACTATCACAAACAAAATATTAAATATAATTGAGAAACTCGATGGGTGGACATCTCATCTCTTTGTTATTTTCCTCAAGGTCACTATCCCAAACAAAATATTAAATATAAATGAGAAACTCGATGGGACATCTCATCTCTTTGTTCTTTTCCTCAATGTCACTATCAAAAACAAAATAGTGACTATAAATGAGAAACTCGATGGGTGGTAGAAACCAATGCATGCAATATAACTCCATTCCTATGCAAAATTTTGGTTGTTTATTGAGCTTGAATCTAGTCATTAGTAAATTAGATGCTTTGATCATGCGATTATCTCTATGTTTTAATCATTTTCAATTTTCATTATTTTATGATCCTAAATTTCATGCATGTTTTAGTTCCATATCTAAAAATACAATTGTATATAGTTGGACAAAGCATAATTGTATCTAGGCATCAAAATATTAGTGTGTGTGCTACAAGAGTGTGTAATATTCTAGATATAAAAAGTATGCAGAACAGAAATAAATAACTAGAAATGGTAGATGAACAACAATATAACCAGAACAACACCACAATAATGCCAGAATAATATCGGAAAGAATACTTTGATTTATGAGAGCAATGTTCACTTGCCTCATCGAGGAGGCAACCTCCAACAAAGCAGAGCTCTATTACAATAATATATAAGACAAGAGTTCTCATACCCTCAACTCCTATTTATACTAAAAATGTCTATCAAAAGAACCATCTAGAGGAAGATCCTTCTAGAAGCATAAGCTTCTATTAGGTCTTCTTACATTGGACTTATTCTTCCTTATTGCTAGGCCTTATTAATATTGACCTTTGTTACATGGAAATGAATTATTCTACCTACGTGAGGGGTTAGGTCCCTAACATGTCCTCCCCCTTAAAAAAAACCTTGTCCTCAAGGCTTGAGATGGGGAAATTGCTACATAATGGTAGCGGGTTCCCAAGTGGCATATGTTGGAGTTGTATCTTTCCACTGGACTAACACTTCCTTGATGGTTCACTGACGCAACCGAAACTCACGTTGGTCCAAAACTGCTTGTGGCTATACCCAAATGGAGCCTTCTTCATCCAACTCGGGAAGGTTGGTTTGAGTTTGGCACTTAGTTCCAATCACCTTCTTTAAGCAGGAAACATGAAAAACATGATGGAGCTTAGAATGACCGGGCAAAGCTAACTGATAGGCCACCTGTCCCACATGCTTGAGAACGGTATAAGGACCATAAAATTTGGGCGCTAGTTTCTGACAATGGTCAGCCTTGAGGGAATTTTGCTTGTAAGGTTGCAATCGAAGAAACACCTGATCCCCTTCTGCAAATTGACGTTCAGAGAGACCTTGATTTGCTTATTGCTTCATGCGATTCTGGGCCATGACCGAATTCTCTTTGAGGGTATGAAGAATAGCCTCTTGAACTATAAGCGTTTTTTCAACCTCCTGGACCTTTGAGACACCTGGAAAATATGAGAGAACTGTAGGTGGATTTTGTCCATATACCGCTTCAAAAGGATTCATGCGCGTAGCTGTATGGTACGAAGTGTTGTACCACCATTCAACTAGTGGTAAATATTGAGCCCACTGATTTTTCCTTTTCGATGAAAAACACCTCAAATATGTTTCCAAACATTTATTGAAAACTTCAGTTCGACCATCAGTCTGTGGATGATAAGATGTTCCAAGATGCAAATGGGTGCCTTGTAGTTTGAACAGTTCTTTCCAAAAATTGTTGGTGAAAGTTGGGTCGCGGTCATAAACAATAGAATGTGGCATGCCATGAAGCTTGAAGACCCGATCCATGAAAAGTTGAGCCACAGTGGATGCTGTAAATGGGTGTTGAAGAGCACATAAATGAGCATACTTGGAAAGAAGATCAACTACCACCATGATGACCGATTTATTACCCGATTTAGGTAAGCCTACAATAAAATCCATAGAGATATCCCTCCAAATAACAGGTGGAATCAGAAGCAGTTGTAGTGTGCTAGGATATTTGACTGTTTCACCCTTGTTTCACTGACACACATCACATTTAGCCACAAAATTACAAATGTCCTATTTCATACCCTCCCAAAAAAAAGAACGTTTGACCCGATCATAGGTTTTTGTAAACCCCAAGTACCCTGCTATGGGTGTAGCATGAAGCTCAGAAAGTATCGTGGATTTAAGTTGTGACTATTTTTTTAAATACAAACAACCTTTGTATCAGAGCTCATCATTGAGCCAAGAGCACCCTAGGAAACTAGAGAATTGGACTGCAATTGTTGTATCAGATGCAAAATTTTGGGATCGTGTAGCCATTCCTGGCGAACAACTTGGAGCCAATCTGGTACAATGAAAGAGAGAGAAAAAAATGACCCTTCAACTTCATATTTTCTGGAAAATGCATCAGAAACCACATTGTCTTTTCCTTTATTGTAAATGATATCATAATCATATCCAAATAGATTAGTCACCCATTTTTGTTGCGCGGGGGAGGAAAGGCGTTGTTCCATAAAATACTTGAGGCTTTGATGATCTATCATAATTTGGAAGCGTTTCCCCAATAGATGAGGGCACCAAAGATCCACAGCATGCAAAATAGCCAACATTTCCTTTTCATAGATTGATTTTCCCAAATTTCTCTCAGACAATTGTTTGCTGGTAAAGACCAAAGGCCGACCCTCTTGCATAAGGACAATGCCAATTCCTTTCCTAGAAGCATCACATTCCAAGACAAAGGTATTTGTGAAATCAGGAAGGGCCAGGACTGGAGTGGTGCACATGGCCATCTTCAAGGTTTGAAAATCCTAAGTATCTACTGGAGTCCAAGTGAAAGAATTATTTTTAAGGAGTGCAATGAGAGGTGCCACAATCTTTCCATAATTATTAACAAACTTGCGACAATAATCTGTTAAACCCAGAAATACCCACAAGATTTTGAGAGTCTTTGGGTGAGGCCAATCTTGCATAGCTTCAATCTTTTTAGAATCCACCCTAACGTCATCTTTGCCAACAAGATGACCCAAGTACTCGATTTCTGAGGCGCCAAAAGCACATTTAGATTGTTTGAGGAAAAGTTGGTGCTGAGAGAGTAGATGGAGAACTCGATCCACATGAGCAAGATGGGTTGTCCAAGTTTTACTGTAGATGAGGATATCATCAAAGAAAAATAAGACAAAATGACGAAGAAAAGGACAAAAGACATGATTCACGAGGCTCTAGAAAGTGGAGGGAGCATTACACAAGCCAAAGGGCATGACCAAAAACTCATAGTGGCCCTCATGAGTTCTAAAGGTAGTCTTAGGAATGTCTGCCTCTTTGATATGGATCTGGTGGTAGCCAGAATGAAGATCAAGTTTAGTAAAGAACTGGGTACCACTTAATTCATCCAAGAGGTCATCAATGACAGAAATGGGAAATTTGTCTTTAATGGAGTTTGTTGAGGGCGCGGAAGTCAGGACACATGCGCCAAGAACTTTCTTTCTTAAGGACCATGACCACTGGAGAAGAGTAGGGGATCATACTAGGGAGGATAACACCTGTGTTGAGCAGTTCTTGAAACATTTTCTCAATTTCATTTTTTTGGGAAAAGGGGTGATGATAAGGACGAATATTGGGAGGAAGGCTTCCTGGGACAAGGGGAATGGAATGATCATGAACACCACGAGAAGGAGGGAGTCCATGTGGAGTGAAAAAAACCACTTGATGTTTAGAGAGGATGGATTGGAGGTCCTGCGACAGAAAGGCTGTCTTCGTTGCTTATATGGCATGGAGTTGGGCAATAATGTCAGAATGACATTTTTTGAGAATCTTTTCCATGCGATGGGAACTAATGATCTACAGGGAACCGACGAACATGCCTTGGAACTTCAATTGTTGGCCCTCCTAGTCGAATTGCATGGTTAATTCCTTAAAATCCATGAGAATGGGACCCAAAGGCCTTAGCCATTCTGCACCCAACACAATGTCATAACTGCCCATGTCGATAGCAAACATATGAGATTTCAGGTGGTATTCACCAATTTGGAGACACACATTTTCACAACACCCTCTACATTTCATGGACCCACCATTGGCAATCATGATTTGGAAATTATTGACTACACAAATATATCAATTAGTTTCTTAGGCAATGCGACAATGAGTAAAATTATGGGTGCTTCCACTATCAACAAGAATGATGACCTTCCTATGCTTGATGTAACCAATTAGCTTGATCATTTGGGGAGCATAGAATCCAGTGAGAGAATTTAGGGAAATGACCGGTTCGACTTCGGGAGGGTCTGAGGGAGGGGTTATGTCAGTGGGTTTAGGTGACACAAACATAAGGGGAGCCTCAACATCCTCTGAGATGGACATAAATATATTTTGTTCCTTACACTTGTGTCCCGGAAAACATTTGTCATCACAATTATAACAAAGGCCTTTGAGTTGGCGTTCATCCATTTCGACCCTAGTCAATTTCTGGATATTTAGTGGAGTAGAAGGAGGAGTGGGAGTTACTGGTTTAGTGCGAGGAATAAAGGAGGGTTTTTTGTTTTGAGAAGAGACAACCAATTGTGATTCCTTAGCTATTTTAGTAGCATCCACCCAACTTTGAGGCTAAGCCATGAGGAAATGAGCACGAATCTCATCCTCGAGGCCACTGATAAAAAGTTCTCAAAAAAAAGCATCAGACATGTCGTCTGTATGAAAATCCAGTCTCTCTAAAGCAACTATAAATTCTTCCACGGTTCCATATTGTTTCAACTTTGTCAAACAGACTAAACGGTTGGTTTCAGTGTCAAAGCATTCATAAAGCTCTGCGACAAAGTGTGTCCAAGCCACATACCCTTGGCATGCATTTTTTCTCCATTTCCACCATTACCAACATTCTTGATCTAGATGGAGAACACCATACCAGAGTTTGGTCAACTCATCCATAATTCCATATAAAGAGAAATAACATTCCATTTGAGTTACCCAACTGGTGGGATTCAATCCATCAAATTTGGTCACATCCACATGTCGAAGGTGTAGGTCACGCTGAAAGTGATGGGGCTGAAAATTATGGGAATGAGAGGAAGTTTAACCTTCAGTATGCAAATGTGGGTCATATAAGGGAAGATCTACAGGGATATGCAGCTTGGCATATATCATCGTAGTGACAGATTCAAGATGGGTATTAATGTTTTGTTTGAGCTCTTCTTTGAATTATGCGATTGAGGTGGCTATGGAGGAATGCATCTTTTGATTGATGGTGGAAATATTGGCACTGATCTGTCACACTTATTGATGGGTTTCTGTGAAATTAGAGTGCAAGGTAGTGAAGCAAGCTTCCAAGTCTTGGCTACGGGTATGGCCCATGATGATGAGGGAAAATGAAAAGGGGTGAGTGGGACCACATAGAAAATGGGTTATGGGTGAAGTGTATCACGACGATAAAGGAGAAAAGTGGAATCCAATGGGGTAAAGCCAAAATAACAGTGTTGGAAGGGGGTTGGGTCCACAAGAATTTTTTTTGCTGAAAAATGATAGGTATGATTGCGATAAGGGCGAAGAGATAAATCCAAAGGAATATGTCTCAAATAATTGTGTGAATAGGAACCATACTCTCTTTTTACTCTTGCGAAGCTATACTCTGATCTGAATAATACTGCAATGATGAAATGCCCAAATGCTTAATAGGAAGAAATGTGTAGAAATTTCGCAACTCGAATGTAGGAGACAGAGTTGCGCCACAATAAATATTGTCTATTCTATTTTTGTTTCTGTACCAAGGGTTAGGTATTCAAGTGTTCTACAAACAAGGGTTTTCCCTGTGCTATAGCTCTCTGATATACATGCAGGGTCACACAGTAGTAACCGGCTCAATATATTAGGGAACCAACTAAGGAGGCTAGACCGTGCCCTTAGTCGTACTACCCAACTACCCAGTTATTAGAGAGTATCTTCTTGAGTGTTGTTCTTGGTGACACTATAACAGTTAGGCGACCGATTGGTTTAGCTATGGAGGGCTTCAGGAGATCTAGGTCGATTCGTATATAGGTGTTGTCTGATGCACTACCACTTGAAGGGGTACTAACAAGGGTTACAAGGGTGGTCAACAGATGTGCACTTAAGTACCACTTGTATTTCCTACGTGTATGAATCCTTGACTACGGGTTTATGCGCATAACGACATATATCTGTAGCTTAAAGACGCCAAAATACTTCTCTACCCTGAAAAAGCTTAACCCACAATTTTTTGCCAAGGAAGGTGCTCTGATACCACTTGTAATATTACAGATATAAAAAGTATGAAAAACAAAAATAAATATATGGAAATGGCAGATGAATAACAATATAACCATAACAACACCACAATAATGCCAAAATGATGCCAGAATAATACCAGAAAGAACACTTTGATTTCTGAGAGCAATGTTCACTTGCCTCTTCAAGGGGGAAACCTCCAGAAGAGAAAAGCTTTATTACAATAATATCCAAGACAAGAGTTCTCATATCCTCGACTCCTATTTATACTAAATGTGTCTATCAAAAGAACCATCTAGAGGAAGATCCTTCTAGAAGCAAAATCTTCTATTAGGTATTCTTACATTGGAATTATTCTTCCTTATTGCCAGGCCTTATTAATATTTACCTTTATTACATTGAAATATATTATTCTACCTACATGAGGGGTTAGGTCCCTAATAGAGTGGCATGGGGAAAACTTTTGTCTATAAGATGAAACCTACACTTGGGTAGAGTTATAATAAGTTAGGGTGATTCCATTGTTCAGGGTTTCCAATTGATAGTTTGATGATGTTCCTTAGGCCTTCTTTCCATTAACATGGCTATTCCATACCCAATATTCAATTTGGCTAGCATCCCTTAGAAGCATTGGGCTCACTTTTAGATAGTTTCTCTAAGAATCAATGGAACACCTCGCCGATTGAAAGCAACAACAACGAGAAAAAAATACACTTTCCTAGCTAGGCAGGTATTTTTGATCTGGATCGAACCATCCCAGTTAGTTTTATTCATTAATCCATTTTTTGTTGTTTCATTTTCATCATTCACATTAACAACTAGTTCATTAGTAGCTCACTAGTTAGGGCTTTACCTATCGATATCTCATGTTTTAAAGTCACTTGATTTTGAATTTTTGAATTATGTATTTCCATAATTTAGGATCTCCTATTTCAATGTCACTTGGCCTATAATCCCCTAATCAAGCATTTCATTAGGATTTTCTCAAGATTCATATGCTTTCACTTCAACCTTTAAGCCTAAGATAGTTGCCACCAATAATTTGGGTTGTAATCTTGTTCTAGATGTTGCTCCTTCTAATGAGGATTCATCGCTCATTCAATGAAAACTTACTAGATGGGGTCCACCTAGTTCACCAACCCTAGTTCCAGTTCCGACTTAAGTTTGTAAAGGTAAATATGGGAGGTATGTCCAAATTCCATTCGGGTATAATTACAAATCAATAATATTGAATAGTGACCTAGACCAAACTTTCTCTATTTCAATTTGAATTGAATTAGTTTTCGATTAAGAATTACTTTTCTATCCATTTGGATTGGTTATTGGGGGTTTGGTTCATCGATATGTACCTCGTGTATATATATATATATAATCCATTTTTCACATCTTTCCAATCAATTTTAGTTTGAATTCTGAACCAAAACTGGGAGGGAAAGCATATATTAATTGGCTCATTACCCACCAGATGGACAACTAGGAAAGGGACTAACCTTTCAAGCCTAGGCCAATGGGAAATAAATATATTTTTTTTCAGGGTACCAAACCAACCCGACCTGAAATCAAAAGTGACATAGAACCTATCACATAGATAATAATTTTCCCACCAACTCATTCATTAGACGAGGGAAGATTATAAATTAGGATTGATCAGTTTTAAGGTACTAGATGTATTATGTAAAGAAGAAACAAAAATATTATAACATATACCAACAAAACTACAAAATTTAGAGAACAATAACACCATCAATGATACCTTTATAGATATAAAATCAAGTTCAGTTGCCTCTTCGAGGGGGAAACCTCCAACATAAAAGTGATCTATTATAATAATTCTCAAGACAAAAATTTCCCATGCCTTATACTCTTATTTATACTAATTCTATCTTCTGAAGAACATTCTAGAGGAATATATTTCTAGAAGCAAAAGCTTCTATTAAGTCTTCTTACATTAGACTCGTTCACATTATTATGTAGGCTATATTTACTAATGTTGACCTTTATTACATAGAAACAATATTATTCTACCGACATGAGGGGTTAGGGAGGTTAGGTCCCTAACATGCCCTCTCCTTTGAAAAAAACATCCTTTTCCTCAAGGCTTGAGATAGGGAGATTCTTATAGAATGGTAGCCAACTCCTAGTTGGCATCTTCAACTTGTGTATCCTTCCATTGAACTAAAATTTCCTTGATGGTGCATTGATGGAGACGATGCTCATGCTGGTCCAGGATTGCTTGTGGTTGGAACCAAATGGATCCTTCTTCATCCAACTTAGGGAGAATGGTTTGAGGCTGGCACTTAGTTCCAATCACTTTCTTTAAGCACAAGACATGAAAAACAAGATGGAGCTTGAGTGATTGGGAAGATCTAACTGGTAGGACACGAGCCCTACATTATTTAGAATTATATAAGGACCATACAACTTGGGAGTGAGTTTATGATAGTGTTAATATTTTAGTGAATTTTTCTTATAAGGTTGTAGATGAAGGAACACTTGGTCCCCTTCAAAAAAATGACATTCTGAGCGACCCTAATATCCTTGTCGCTTCATGTGATTTTGTGCCATGGAAAAAATTTCTTTGAGGGTATGAAGAATGGACACATGGACTAAAAAAGTGTTAGTGACCTCTTGAACCTTGGAAACACCTGACATTTATCAGATAATCGACAATGGGTTTTTCCTGTAGACCGCTTCAAAGGGAGTCATGTGAGTGACCTTGTGGTAAGATGTGTTGTACCACCACTAATCTAGGGGTAACCACTGAGCCCAATAAGTTTTTTGGTCAGATGAAAAACACCACAAATATGTTTCCAAACACTTGTTGACAGATTCAATTTGTTCATTAGTTTGGGGATGATAATCGGTATTGAAATGCAATTAGGTTCCTTATATCCTGAACAATTCTTGCCAAAAAATGTTGGTTTAAGTTGGATCACATTCGAAGACAATAGAATGAGGTATTCCATGGAATTTGAAGGTATTATCCATAAATATTTGATCGACTATGGATGTGGTGAATGAGTATTGAAGAGCATAGAAATTATCATGTTTGGAAATACAATCTACTACAACCACAACGACTAATTTATTGTTTGATTGAGGTAGTTCAACAATGAATTCCATAGATATATGTTTCCAAATAGTAGGTGGAATCGGGAGCAGTAGGAGTGTGCCTAGATATTTTACTATTTGTCCCTTATTGTGTTGACATGTATCACATTCAACCATAAAGGTGTAGATGTCATGTTTCATACCTTCCTACAAAAAGGAATGTTTGACCCATTCAGTCGTTTTGGTAAAGCCCGAATGCCCATCTGTGGGTGAAGCATGAAGCTCAGGTAGCATAGTGTATTTAAGGTTTGATTGTTTTCTCAAATACAAGCGACCTTGCTCAAATACAAGTGACCTTTATAACAGAGCTCTTCATTA
The DNA here is from genome assembly GCA_009831015.1 of Picea engelmannii. Classification (NCBI taxonomy): domain Eukaryota; kingdom Viridiplantae; phylum Streptophyta; class Pinopsida; order Pinales; family Pinaceae; genus Picea; species Picea engelmannii. The sequence continues at coordinate 159,251 of ML788959.1, forward strand.
TTCCAAGAATATCCTGGAGAAACTTGAGAATCATATTGAAACTATTATATTAGGTTATAAAATTTGGGGTCTTGGAACCATTTCCGATGAACAACTTGGAGCCAATTTGTGACAATGAAAGAGAGGGAAAGAGAGGAAAATTTGTCTTTGATTGTGATTTTTTTGAGGGCTCAAAAATAGGGACACATGCACCTAGTGCCTTCTTTCTTGAGTACCATGACTACAAGTGGATAATAGGAGATGGTACTAGGACGTATAACACTTGCTTTGAGCAACTCTTGAATAATTTTCTCAATTTCATTTTTTTGTGAAAAGGGATGACAATAAGGGTGAACATTGGTAGGAAGACTGCCTAGTACTAGAGGAGTGGAATGATCATGGATGCTAGGGGAAGGGGGAAGTCCATGGGGAGTGTTAAAACTATCTTGGTGTTGGGAGAGTATATATTGGAGGTCATGATTCACAGAGGGTGTTTCAACTGCTTGAATCGAATGGAGTTGGGAAATGATTCCAAAATGACCTTTTTTGAGTAGCTTTTCCATGCGAAGGGAGCTAATGATCTCAGGGGAGCTTGTTGTGATTCCTTGGAACTTATATTGTTGTCCCTTCTGTTGGAATTGCATGGTTAAATCCTTGAAATCCATGGTGATGGGGCCAAGAGCGCGTAACCATTCAACACCAAGAACAATGTGACAACCACCCATGTCGATAGCAAACATATGAGATTTCAGGTGGTATCAACAAATTTGTAGGTGCATATTTTCACAACACTCCCCACATTTCATGGAACCGCCATTGACAATCATGATTTGAAAATTTTTGACTGTACGGATATAACAATTGATTTCTTGGGAAATGTGGCGATGAATAAAATTATGGGTGATGCCACTATAAACTAGGATGATGACTTTCCTATGCTTAATGTAACATTAACTTGAGGGTTTGGAGAGTAGAGAAGCCAATGAGGGAATTTAGTGAAATCAACGCTTCAATTTTTGGAGGATCAGAGGGCAGAGTAGGGTCATATGCTTGGGGTAGCTCTTCAACAAAAGAAATATTGTACATTAATACAATGTGAGCTTTGGTGTATATTGTTATTCTTATGTTGAGATTTTTGTGTGTGAATATGTTTTCATGACTGATCATAATACCAACATTTGGTATCAAAGCAAAGGATCCATCCTTGGCCCATGTACAGGTTGAGCCCAAATTGTTGAGAACATGTTGGAATTATTGTCTTTAAAAGAAGAATCATACCAGAGGAGATGTTTTATTGTTGACAGAAGGATAACACAAAAGAGTAGCGATAGAGATTGATTGTTGAGATCTACTGCGAAAGAAAGTTGTTGGCGAGTGTGGTAGCTGTGTGAGATGTCAACCTATTCAATGAGTGAATAATGTTGTTGCAACACTAAGAGTTGATTCCAGTGGTGTTGAACGAGTATGTGTTGTTTTCTATTTGATTGGTTAATTTGTATGGTTTGGGAGATAACCGAGGCACATAATGGACATTAGGAAGTGAGACAGATTGACCGAGTCCCGAAGTGACCATTTTGTGAGAAGAAAGAGGGGGGATTTAGTAAGGTATTTCGAGAATGCTATTATGCAACCATTTTTTAATATGATCACACCAATCCCACATTGTACTCATTATTACTACACAAATTGTGTAAGATAGCTACTGATTAAAGAATAAATTGTATAAGATACCAACAATTGTATAAATTCAAATAATTATTTTCAACTATAATAGAGTTTAAAAAGGGGAAACTCATGATATGAAGTGAAAATAAATTGTATAAAAAAATCATGCTCTGAAATTATCTTTAGAGTGAATTCCTTGTGCAAGTGATTTTTTTTTAATCCCAAGATATGGAGAGTAAGCACTGATGTAAATAGTTTTTGTTTAAAGACAAAGTCTAGTTGAAAGTCTAGAGCAAAATGAAGGCAAACGTTTTTCAATTTAAAAGAAACTCGTGAAAATGAAGTCATTGAAATTGTAAAAGTTATATATATGTGTCTATCGATCTAAGTTTAAAAATGAATTCATAGATTCGAGTATGCATTTGAGAGTTTTGAGCTAAATTTAAGTTCATGGACAAGTTCAAGTTTGAAGATAAATTAAATTCAAAGTCAAGTTTGGTTTAGAGAAAGTATAGTATACTTTTGAAGTGAGGAGGAGTCATAAAAAGTTATCTTTTGATGTCAAGTTAGAAAAGTTGTTTTCATAGTCAAGGTGAAGATTGATTCAAGTTGAAGTCACAATTTGTAACTACATTGGATTTTAATGTGTTATTTGTATTAAGATTGGGTTTTTATTTGAGGACAAGGTTTGAAGTGTTGAAAACTTTGGGTGCATGTTCAGTGGTACCTGACACCCTCACGATCAATGTGTTTTGAAAGATAAGTGCAACATGATCGGTTGAACTTGATACCCGATTTTTTGTGTTACTTCTTGACAAGTGAGTGTGATTACAAGCGAGCATGATTACATTGATACTTCATAATGGGTAAAGGAGGAAAACTACTACAAAATTCCAATCATGAAATTGAATTGATGCCATAGGATCCTGATGATGCTCTCCATGAAATTGACAGATTACATAAACAACATAAACAAGACAATTCAATAAGGAACAATGTTTTTAAAGAATTTGTTGATTACACTATAAAATGCATAAGTAAACTAGAAGAAAGGTTGGAATCAGTGGACGAATGGGTAAATGATCTCCTCAAACTTAATGATAAGAAAACTCAAATGATAGAATAATTGCAACAAGAATTATTTGCAAAGGAAAATGTGTTTTTAGCACTTGAAGGCGAAGTAAGAAGAATGAACGTAGAAAAATTGATGTGTGATGCAATCTATGACACAAGTGATTTTCTTCCAAATTTTGATAATTCATCTGATAACAATGATTTGATTGATAAGTATGTACATGGATCTCTCTTATGTTATGAGTCTCAACAAAATGATCCTGGTGATATTTCTGAAGATGAAACTCATATTGAATATGATGAGTCTAATGATAATGCTTTAAATGACGATCTTGATGATATTTCTAAAGACAAATATTTTACTGAAGGTGATGAACTAGGTTTCTTTGAAAATAACACAAAGGGAATAGGTTCAAAACTTTTGAATAAAATGGGTTTTGAAGGAAAAGGTTTAGGAAAGAATTATTAAGGTATCCAGAAGCCCATACAAATATGTGTAAGACCAATAAATGAAGGCGTTGGTTATGAAGGTCAAACAAGCAATGCAACTATTAAGTTTGTGAAAACATAAACACTAATAACATGTGAATCATCTACAATTAGAAACAATAACAACAAACCAAGAGTAGCAGTCACAATGAAAAATCAAGTGCAAAAGCATGAATAATGTTGTAGTCATTGTGGAAGATCAAGGCATATAAAAGAAAAAGGTTGGAACTTACATCCTTGCAATATCTATGGTCTTAAAATTCATGATCATCACAAGTGTTGGAATTGATAAATTTCAAAGCCTCACATATAGGTCCAATGTGGTTGGATAGATGTCCATGAATGAAAAAATGTTGTGTTTTTGTTGAAAGGATTTTATAAGGTCAAGTCTTCAAATGTACAACCATATCTCCCATAAAAAGTTCATGAGTTAGTTGGTCCTCCAAAGGTCATTTGTCATTGAAGTAAATTTAAACATGTTTAGAAAGAATTGTTAGTTTATTGAGTCATTACTTTGAGTCAAAGGAATCATGAGTATTTTTGTAATGGTTCATTGTAACCCAAAAACTAATTTGTAATGACAGATGTAGGTTTGTGGTTAGACAAAACCACTTGATGTAATGAATGGTTCATGGTAAGATGAAACCACTTCAAGTTTGTAATGGTTACGGGTGAGTTGAGGAAAACCCTAGATATGATGTAATGGTTGAAGGGTAACCCATAGAAAACCCATGGAAGGTTGAGGGTAAGATAAATAAATATTTGATATGAAGATAATGCAGTTCAGATGATTGACTAAGATATACAATAACAACTGAAGAAACAAATGTGGATGAAGAAGACAAAAGATGATACAGATGAAGAAGATTGAATATGATGAAGACAACTCAAGACATCTAGATTGAACAATAAGTATTCATTAAGGGGGAGTATGAGGGAATAATTCATATTTATGATATGATGAAATTATATTAATGAAAGTAGACTTATTCTATAAGTTTACGTATAATCAAACATGAGGACAATGAGAGAAGTTAGGGATGGAGATCACATAGATATTTATGGAGATACTCATGGAGATATTGTGGAGATAATTGTGGAGATGGTTGTACCAATTATCTATAATGGATATCTTGTTATGAGCACCTTAATTTTATATTATGAGGCCTCATGTTGCATATTGATGTAAGAGAGTGATGTATTATTATTGTAAATTAATACAATGTGATCTTTGGTGTATATTGTTCTTCTTATGTTGAGATTTCTGTGTGTGAATATTTGTTCATGGCTGATCATAATACCAACAAGAAACATCAACATCCTCATAAAAAAAATCCTCATAAATGGCCATAAAAAGTTTATGTTCTTTACATTTGCGCCTCGAAAATTATTTATCATCACAATTATAACAAAGACCCTTGAGTTGGCGTTCAACCATTTCTTCCCAGTTAATTTCTGGATCTTGAGAGGAGTGGTCTAAGGGGTACAATTGGTGGGTCTATAGAAAGGAATAAAAGAGGGTTTTCTTATCTGGGAAGAGATGACCCGTTGTGCTTCATTGGAACATTTAGTAGCTTCCAACCAAGTTTAGGGATGAGCCATTAGGACTTGGGCTCAGATTTCATCTTTTAGGTCACTGATAAAGCATTCCCTGAAGAAGTAATATGAAATTCTATTTGTTCCAAGAGCCAAGCGATCAAAGGAAGCGATAAAGTCTTATACTGTGCCAGAGTGTTTCAACTTGGCCAAACGACCCAATATTGGTGTCAAATCATTCATAAAGATCAACCAAAAAATGTGTCCAAGAAACATACCTTTGGTGTGAATTTCTATTCCATTACCACCATTTCCATCATTCGAGATCCAAATAGAGGACACTGTAACGAAGTTTTTCCAATTCATCAATGATTCCATGCAAGGAGAAATAATTTTCCATTTGAGTGACCCAGTGCATGGGATCCAAGCCATCAAATTTGTTCACCTTGAATTTGGGAAGATGCAGTTCATGATGATGGTGTGTGGAATGAAAGGATTGGTAATGGGTAGAGTCAACATCTTCATGATAGGAATGTTGTTCAGAGGAGGCAGAGTTCAAATATCGACTCAACGATTTTTCAAGGGTGTTGTTGATGGTGGCATATTGGTCCTTGAGGGAGTTATATTGTCCCTTGAGGGTCTCAACATTGAAATTGAGGGAGCCAAGGTTGGTGGTAATGCGGTTGATTTCATCCTTGTGTTGGGTGTTGTCAGTAATCAAGGCATTGATTTCTTGGTTGCAGGTGGGAACCATTGGTGAAGAGGAAAAAAATGGGTAGGTGGGTCTTCATAGAGAAAATGGTTAAATATGAGAGGTATCATGGAGGACAAGATAGAGAGAGGAATACAATGGGATAGGTGGAAAATAAGGGTGCTGAGAAGGATGGGTGGGACCATGAAAAAAAAAGGCTTATAAGACGAATAAGGGTGCCAACATGACCGCTATACTTGTTTTTTTTTATATATACTCTTGTAGATTTATACTCCAACTTGAAGAATACTACAGTGACATAATGCCAAAATTATTAACAAGGAAAACTGTGCATGAATTTCACAACCAGGATGTAGGAGGTAGGGTTGCATGAGAAAAGTGCCTTATTACTACTATTTTGTTATGTTCTTCCCCCCTTGGTTAGAGTTTTAAGAGCTCCTAGAGACAATGGTTTTTCCTCTGCTATATATCTATGATATACATGTGGGGTCGAGCAATAGTAATCGACCCAATATCTTAGGGAACCAACTAAGAGGCTTGACCATACCCTTAAATGTACTACTCGATTACCTAGGTACTAGAGAGTAGTCTTCCCGAGTGTTTTTCTCGGTGCCATTATAGCAGTAAGGGAACTAGTAAGCTAATCTATAACTGGTTTTAGGAGACTTAGGGGATTGTCTCTATATTTGATGATATGTGGGAGTGATGACCATGTATAGATTCTTTCTGATGTGGTACTACTCGAAGGAATACCGACATGGGTTACAAAGGTTTCCAATAAGGTGAACCATTTGTTTCAAGTAATTCATGAAACCATTTGTAGTTCTTGCGTGTAGTCTTCCCCACCTGCATTTTTACCTGTTGAATGACAAATATTTATGATTTAAAGACACTGATAGTACACGTCTCTACCCTGAAAAAAAAATTCCCACAATTTTCTACAGAGGAAAGTGCTTTGATACCACTTGTAAGGTCCCATATATATTATGTAAAGAAGAAACAAAAATATTATACCAGATACTAGTGGAACAACAAAATATAGAGATCAATAACACCAAAAATGATACCTTTATTGATAGAAATCTAAGTTCACTTGCCTCTTCGAGGGGGAAACCTCCTACATAGCATTGCTCTATTACAATAATTCTCAAGACAAAACTTCCCCATGGCTTCTACTCTTATTTATACTAATTTTATCTTCTAAATAAAATTCTAGAGGAATATCTTTCTAGAAGCAAAAGCTTCTATTAAGTATTCTTACATTAGACTTGTTCACATTATTATATAGGCTTTATTTACTAATGTCATCCTTTATTACATAGGAAACATATTATTCTACCTATGTGAGGGGTTAGGGAGGTTAGGTACCTAACATTGATAGCCCCGGATGTGACCTGGGTGTTTTCTAGATTAAGCCTATTTTATACTCATGTGAACATAACAAGGATCAAGATACATACATATATATAGACCAATTATTGATTCACCAAATGATCTAGTTCTTGCTAGTAAAATAGAGGGAACAATATTAGAGACATTCGACTCAAGAAAAGAAGTGTTTTCCTTGGATGAGTCAATTCATTTTCATTGAAATGTATCATGAAGAATATATAATAGACTTCTCATTCAAAAGTTGGGTCCAATTTGAGAAGAAATTGATTGCCCGATAGGTTAAAGTAATTGGAAGAGATTGAATTCAATGATTAGTTGGGAATACATGCTCATTTTCATATATGGATACCCCAAGTAGATTGATTCTACCATTGATTTGTCTTGGGAACCCAATTTATAAATTATATCTCTTTTTTTGTCACTGAATTGGAAAACTTCTGAAGTATTCACTATAGCATGGTCGAATTAAAAAAGTAATATCTATATTTTGAATCTTTTTTTGCTCTATCTAATTCATGTTTTCTGTTTGAATTGATTGCCTGGAAAAAGTGATTGAATCAACTCACTAAATTGCCTTGTAGATAATTAGAAAATGATATTCATCGAGACCAAGGGATGGAATGAGAGTGAAAGCTCTCACTTTTTACTCTCAGATTACTTACACATTGTGCTACTTGGTATTCATTCCCAAAAATAGAAAGAAAGATAGCATTTTCCCCATTCCTTAAACCTTTAGTTAATTAGCAATCAATTGAGAAAATAACTCCCACTAGCGGGAACAAGCGTAATAAAGTAGTTATTAGTGAAATATGTAGAATTCATATTAGGTAGTCACAAGCCAACTAACACTTATAATTGAAAAAATGTTTAGATGGGCTAGGGACCCAAAAAAAACGTATTCAAAAAACATTTGCTCAATGGTTCTTTGTCATTTGTTTAGGATTCACCAGTTTTAAATTTGTTAGCTTCAACTTGCTTCGAGGAAGGAGTTAAGTTTCTATATCATTTGGTTTAACATCTCGTAACTATGATTCTCTAGTTGGGGGCTTGATATAATCTCATATGATCTGGAATCATCCCACTAATATGCATTAGTAATTTAGTTTTTCCTATCCCCATATCAATAAATTTAGATTCAACAATAAAAAGTTCTTTAATAGTTTCCATAAGACAAAATCCTATGGCTGGACCAATATCAATTGATTGTTTTGAACAATATATTTTGGGTATATTTTCACTTACTTTAGTGGCTTCAACTACTAATTTAGGTTCACCTATTTCATTTCCACTTCCAAGCCCAACTATGTTCAACTTCAACAACTTAGTCTAGACTAGTTCTTTTTAGTTATGGTTATGCTTTTGCTTTCAATTTATGACTATGGTTTGGAAGATGTACTACCAACTAAATCTAAAAAACAAAAAATTGGAAAGGCTTCAATTTCAATCATTTTTGTATGGTGTAGGAGAGAAATTAAGTAATTAGTCCAGATACAGGTAGGTAGGTGCTTTGCTTCGAGGCATAAGAAGGGTTATCGCCAACCAACCATAGGTGCCAACCATTCACTCATTATTGAATAGGTAGGCCCATTGTTGAAAGATGAATATGAATCCTAAAAGCATCATTGATAAAGAAGGGGTGTAGTAAGCCCATAGTTCAGATTTATTCACAGAAAAAAGGTCCAATAAGGTGCAACACTACGATAGATAGATGAAAAAGAAAGGCACTAGCAACCGATGGGTCAATTATTTCTTGTTCTGCTAGCTTACATATATTAGAAATGTTATCTCCTAGCCTAGGGATAACAAAGGATATCACGTCTTGAGGCCCACAGGTCCTAGACATGGAGTATTGAGAGCCAAACAACTTGATCGTGGCCCCAGAGGGCCCCTCTTTTCTTTAGTGCAGTCCATGTATCACCAACATGAGTGTCCTTCACACTAGCCTAATATTGAAGTAGCAATGAGTCTTTCTCCATCAGGTAATGATTCCAGGTATCATTGATCTAGGTGGATATTGGTGGCCACCCACTTATTCCAACTGGCTCCTCGTGTCCATTTTTGTTCAACACGTCTTTCTGTACTACTTTATAATTGTGAGTTCTACACTTATAGGGTTGTCTGAAGCCTTGCACATTCTCCAGGTGGATACGGGTGGCCTCTCACCTAATCCAACTGGCTTATTTTGTATGTTTTCATGTCATCACATCTTGTTGTACATTCAGGGTTGTTTTGGGGCCCTAAACATTGTTTTTTTGGCTCGCCATAGTTAAAATATAGATAGAGTCAAAGTATGACAACATAATGTGTAGCTCTCTAAAAGACCTTTCCAATGTGATATCACATGCCTAAAACAGAGGTTGTATGAAAAATTTATGACCCTAGGAAGTTGAGGTACCAAATTACACCAACTTACCCATAAGGCCCACATGACTTTTGGCGTTTCACATTCTAGGGTTAGGTATTTGGATGTATAGGGTTTCAGAATTCATGATTAATATGAAAAGGGCATATGGAGTCTCATTGTAATCCATTTTTCTCATAAGGATGCACATAGTAGCCACATCTCTTCTCCCATTCGAGCAAGTTTCAGTTCCGCAGTTTTACAGTTTCAGCCTATTTCATTATTTAATAGAAGATATTGTTCACTGGATATTTGTGTTATTCTTCCCATCTCTGTGTTTATTATATTTAGTTTTTTAATTTGTTCATTCTTCTCCTAAATCCATATTAGTGGTATCAAAGAGGTCTGCTCTTCATTTATTTTTCTTCGTGTATGTCCCCAACAAGGTTTGGGTACAAGAAGTTGGGACTCGAACCCATCTAGCCATTACTAGATCGGTCGTGCCGAGACCAAAAACAACCCATGGGAGATGAAAATAAAGATGATGGAGTAGGAGATCCTATTAAAATGTTGCTCAAGGAAGCCCTCACATGAAAAAGGAAAAAAATGGTGGATAACTTTATGCAGATCCGTCGACGACTGCCCATGGGAGAGGCATCTTCATCAAGCATCCATGCAAACCCCTTCAAGGTACATGCAAATTTTGATATTCCATTATTGGAAGGAATGATAGATGTAGATTCTATAGATAAATGGATGAATGTACTCAAGGGATATTTTTCGGTCCACAATTTTTCTGATAGGGAAAATATCACTTTTTCACTCCTCAAGGTCGTTCCCCATGTGAAAAACTGGTGGGATACTTACTCTGAGCAAAGGGACGTGGAGGAATCTGAATTTTTTGTGGTGGCCCCTCCATGGGATTCCTTCCGGGATGCCATTAAAGAACATTACTACCCTGTTGGAAGCTATGAGTACTAGTACACCAGATGGACCACCCTACGTCAAGAAAGGGACTAGACAGTACCAGACTTCACCAACATTTTCCATACCCTATGCACCAAATTGGGTATCAAAGATTTGTAGTGTCATATAGTGCTCAAATACTGTGGTTGTTTGCATCGATACATTCAAACAAAAATGACATTCCTGGACATCGCCTCGTTGGGTACAACTTATAGATACGCTGTCAAGATCGAGAAAAAATTTAAGCATAAGCAACGAGAGTTTGGATCTACAAACCCCTCACAACCGAAGCAGGGAAAAGGAAGCCCGAACCCACACAACAAGGGACCAAGTTGAGATGGCCTCCCTCAGGACAATCCGTCCAAACTGCAACACAAGAAGGGAAACGAAAATATGAAGAAGGGCACAAGAAAATGGTGTGAGTATAATAAAAGTCCTTCGCACAACACCGACAAAGGCCGCTCCAAGTAGTCCCTCATGGCCGAGCTGAAGGATTCTGAGTCAGAGGTTGATTCTGATTCTCAGTCAAATCATGAAGGAGGGAAGTGTATTATCGATGCTAAACCCAGTGCCATGGTCGCTACTACCAAAGTTCGTCCAAGCGAACTAGAAGAACCAGAGGAAGGGGAATGCCTCTTTCACTCGCAAATGTGGGTCAAGGGGGCTCTGATTCATTTCATTGTCGACAACGGTAGTTAGAAGAACCTGATTTCAGCAGAGGTCATCAAGCATTTGGACCTGCCAATGACACCACAACCACAACCCTACACCATCGTCTGGCTTCATCAAGGAAGAGATCTCTGCGTCAGCCAACAATGCCCTATGCCCTACAACATCAAGCCTTTCAAAGATGAGGTACTGTGTGATATTTATCCCCATGAAGTTTGTGATGTTCTTTTAGGACAACCATATTTGTGGAAGCATCATGCTATGTATGAGTCTATACCCTACAATGTTATTATTACTTTGGGTAGACAATTGTACATGATCCCAGAGGTGGCACCGCCTACTATTATTTCTTTAATCTCTGCTAAGAAATGCAGTAAGGTCATTTCACAGAGAAAGAAATTTGTCTTCCTTGTGATCCGTGCTCACAGTAAGAAGAAGGTCATTGCCACATTCGTGGCCTCTACACAACGCCACTCTTTGCAGCAGAAGCAAGTGGATGATATCATGGAAGAATACAAAGACATCTTCGCGTCACCTACAGGGGTATCGACACACTGCCAAGTCAAGCATCCCATTGATTTGAGCCTTGATGAACCTCTACCTAATGGGATAGTCTATCGATGCTCATTGATGGAGAATGACGAAATACCACGTTAGATCCAAGAGCCTCTTCAAAAGGGGCACATTAGACCCAAATCCCCCCCTTGCGGAAGCTCGATTGTGCTAGTGCAGAAGAAGGACGAGTCTTGGTGACTCTGTATTGATTACAGATCCTTAAACAAAATCACAGTCAGGAACTTCTACCCCATTCCGAGGATTGATGACCTTCTTGACCAACTCAAGGGGGAAATGTTCTTCAACAAGATTGACCTGAAGTATGGCTACCACCAAGTCCCCATCGAACCAATTGATGTATGGAAGACAACCTTCAAGTCTAAAGAAGGTCTCTAAGAATGGCTAGTTATGCCCTTTGGCTTAAAAAATGCACCAACCACTTTCATGAGGTTGATTGATGATGTATTGAGACCCTTCAACCAACTCCTTTGTGGTAGTATATTTGGATGACATCCTTATCTTCAACAGAACATGGGAGGAGCACATGCGGTATATTCAACAAGTTTTGAGCACTCTACGACAACACAAGCTTTATGCCAACTTAGAAAAATGCTCTTTTGGCATGAACATGGTCCAATACCTAGGCTACATTGTTGATGAGCATGGGGTACATGTTGATCCAACTAAGATCCAAGTCATTCGTGATTGGCCAGCCCCGACCACACTGACCAAGCTTCAGAGCTTCTTGGGTCTAGCCAATTTCTACCGACGGTTTGTGTTGGGATTCTCCCATATTTCATGGTCCCTCAACCAGGTGACCATGGGCAATGGTAGGGACAATTTCATATGGGGGAAGGAGAAACAACAAGCATTCGATGATCTGAAACATCACTTGTGCTTAGCTTCTGTAATCTCCTTTCCTGATATGCAACACCCATTCAAGATTGAGACTGATGCATCTGACTATGCTGTGGGCACAATTCTCACTCATCATGAGAATCTTGTGGCATACCATAGTGAGAAAATCTCCGATACTGTCCAGAAATACCCCACCTATGATAAGGAAATGTACTCCATTGTACAAGCCTGACGTTAATGTAAAAATTACATTTTGGGGAAAGAGACGATCATAACAATCCTCTTCAGTTCATACAGACATAGGGGAAATTGCAGAATGATCGCCATCAGAAGTGGTCCACCTACCTGCAGCAGTTCCATCTCAACATCAAGTATAAGACATGTATCTCCAATCGTGTTGTTGACTACCTCAGTTGGTCTCTTGTGGATGCACTCACCACTGTGCTCCAGTCTTGTGGACATGAAGCATTGGATTGGCCCCAACTTTATCAACAAGATCTGGACTTCACCACCACAGATAATCTCTTGGGTACAGGCACCACTGTCATTGATTTTCACATTTAGGACAAACTCTTATGCCACCTGGTCCATCTCTGTGTCCCTACACGTGAGCATGCAAAGATGATTTGGGAAGCCCACTACAATCGGGTGGCATGACATTTTGGCGTAGAGAAAACTGTAGCTGTTCTTCAGAAACATCTTTATTGGCCAAAAATTTGACAGGACTTCGACAAGTATGTCAGATATTGCACTACAAGTGCCATTGCCAATCCAACCATCAAGAAGTAAGGCTTATACACCCCTCTTCCTATTCCCAAGAAGCAATGGGAATTCATATCAATGGATTACATGTTGGGTTTTTCATCCACCAAGCATGGGAATGACCGCGTGTTTGTGGTCGTTGATCAATTTTTGAAGATGGCTATCCTCATAGCCTGTAAGAAGAATTTCATAGTGGTAGAGACTTCCAAGCTCTTCTTTGAACGAGTTTGAGTCCACTTTGGGATACCACAGACCATCATCTCTGACCGAGACAACAGGTTCCTCAACACCTTTTGGTCGAGTCTCTGGTCTCTTTTGGACACCAAGCTCACAACATCCACTTATTTCTACCCCCAAACCGATGGCCAAATCGAGGTTGCCAATCAGATGATTGTGAACATCCTGTGCATGTACAATTCTAAGCATCCCTGTACATGGGACGAGAGTCTTCCATATGTCCAACACAGCTACAACATGGCTCTCCATAGTCCCATCGACCATAGCCCATTTTAGGTGGGTCTGGGATTCCAACCCTTGGGACCCATTGATGTTGCACTTCCTCTTGCCACCACACAGACAGAATCTTCCCCTGATCAGTTTGCAATTGACAAAGCCACCAGATTGATTGAGCGGATTCAACACATTTTCCAACAGGTCCAGGAAACTTTGTAGAAATCCAATGCTAAGTACAAGCAGTGCCATGATCAACACCAAGTACCGCACTATTTTTAGGTTAGTGACAAAGTCTGGTTACATTTGCAGAAGGAGCGTCTCACCAGGCCCCATCGGAAGCTTCACCCACTTTGTTATGGTCCTTACACTATCCCCAAGGCTATGGGTAGCAATGCTTTTGAGATTAACAGTCCACCCTTCCTTGGTCTGTATCCAGTATTCAATGTGGACCTGCTTCGACCATATTTTCCACCGTTATTGGATACCTATGAGATCGCCGAACAACTTACGCCCACAGATCTCAATGATGACTACATGGAACAAGAATCCACCAATCATATTGTGGACACACAGGTCAAGGGAACTTTCTAGCAGCGGATCCAACTTTATCGAGTTGTCAAGGCAGGGCAAATCCTACACCAAGGCAAGTGGCTCACCTGGGGCCAAATCCAATAGAAGTTTCCTCACCCGATGGGGGAACTCAACGCAATGGATAACATTTCTTCCTAAGGGGGGAGGATTGATCCAGGTAGATTTTGGTGGCCACCCACCTATTCCAACTGGCTCCTCGTGTCCATTTTTGTTCAACACATCTTTCTGTACTACTTTATAATTGTGAGTTCTACACTTCTGGGGCTGTTTGAAGCCTCACACATTCTCCAAGTGGATACGAGTGGCCTCTCACCTAATCCAAATGGATTATTTTGTATGTTTTGATGTCAACACATCTTTTTGTACTTTCAGGGTTGTTTTGGGGCCCTAAACATTGTTTTTTTTTGGCTCACCACAATCAGACTGTAGATGAAGTCAGAGTCTGACGACATAATGTGTAGTTCTTTGAGAGAAATTTCCAACGGGTTATCACGCGCCTAAAAGAAAGGTAGTATGCAAAATTTATGACCCTAGGAAGTTGAGGTACCAAATTACACCAACTTACCCATAGGGCCCACATGACTTTTGACATTTCACCTTCTAGGGTTAGGTTCTTGGATGTCTAGGTTTTTGGCATTCATGAGTAATATGAAAAGGGCCTATTGAGCCTCAGTGTAATCCATTCTTCTTAGACGGATGCGTGTAGCAACCACATCTCTTCTTGAAGATAGATACTACCATTCGAGCAAGTTTCATTTCTTCAGTTTTACAGCTTCAGCCTATTTCATTATTTAATAAAAGATATTGTTCACTGGATATTTATGTTATTCTTCATATCTCCATGTTTATTATATTCAGTCTATTAATTTGTTCGTTTCGCTCCTAAATCCGGATCAATCATGGTATGTATCACTCTGATTTTTGAAGAACTTGAACATGTTGTATCGGATCCTTATTCATTTCATGCCGTTTGCTTGTAAATTATGCTCTTTTCCTCATTCAAACCTGTAAGGGTGACATAATGCCCTTGTAAGTTGATTTCCCTTTATGATGGGTTGCTATTGGCTGGATATGTGAAAATTCATTGTCTGTTCCATCCATACTTACCACTTTCCATATTTATTCCTTCCATATCCCCTATCCTTGTTTGGTCATTGGGATTGGCTACATTGGGAAGGGTTGTACCTTACCTTGTGGGAAGAAGGGGCTAAAGGGACTGAGGGTAAAAGTAGTTGGAAAGAGTTAAAATATAAGTTTGAAACCTTTGAGATGCTTTGCCCAAGGATCCTCGAGAAAGCATTGAAAATCTTCTCAGTAAGAAAAGGGTACCTACAAGATAACATAAAATTTCAAGGTACTAGTTGATGGATAGGAAGTCTCATCACGAGCCAGCCTATTATAACCATGCACATGTAGAAATATGACATTACTACCTATATGGTCACCAAACCAGGGTAGTGGATCTTGGTGGCATATCTAAGAGAAAGGGAGTCTCATCACGAGCCAACCTTCTCATTTCTGTGAAATGTTTGTGGATAATTTTGTCACTTCTGGTCATCAAGACAAGACAGTGGCCCTCAACTATTTCCTTGTAGCATAAGAACAAAAGTTCAAAATAAATAAATCTTATAATAAATGACAATGAATGGGCTAGGAAAAAATTGCATCCATGACAAGGTGCAACTCTCCCTCCACAAAGGCACCCACATGTAAGACTCTACATTTCCCTATTATCACATGCACCCCATGCCCAAATATTTACCCCATGCTACCTCATACACTTACATGAATTGGAATAGAATCCACCTGGGAAACACCCCAAACTTAATAGAAGTTATCCCAATAGGACACCTTGAGACCCTCTCCAAACCTAACTTGTCAAATTGCATAACGTCTTTGAGCATTTGTTTGGGGTTAAGGAGGGTTGATGCACATGTTCTGGTAATTTAATTATTAGATGTGATTTACATGCTGTGATCGTTGTGACTTATGAACCCCTAGAGGGCGTACTTGTTTTTTCTCTAGGACCTTTCCTGGTGGAAAGGTACACATGAGGGAAGGATTTTCTCAGACCTTCATGAGGGATCAAATCCCACATATGGATACTGGAACCCCAACCAGGGTGTAAGAAGATATTGAAGGCTTGCATCGTGAAGGAAGAGGACGTTGCCTTTGGAGGCACCCTAGTAGGCGAGAAGCCACCCTTCCTCACTGATGCAGGAGCATTGCTTCACCCAGCAATGCGCCAACCAACCAACGCATTCAACGCACATTCATGGAGGAGAGAGGCGCCAACCCTCTCATTTAAAAATTTGAAATTGTAATTAAATGTTTGTAAGGTTGGTAGAGATAAAGCCATACTTTTGGGCAACCTGTAGATAGAGTCGTCTTAAATGGTTGACAGGCTGAAGATCTAGATCCGATCTGGACTAGATAACCATTGCATGTAATTGAATGTAATTTATGAGAGTAGGTGAGATGGAGGGAAGAGCTCGAGGAATCCCTTTTGGTAAAAGATCTTTGTATCTAGACTCATTAGAAAAAGAAAGAAAAAAAAAGAGAGAGTTTTGTGAGAGGCAGATATGTAGATTAGAGAGGAGAAAAGAGAGGAGCTGAGACTCTGTTGCAGTCCGGGATTTTGTAACCTTTGTACAGGCATTCTGAATTTAATACAAACATAGCAGTTTTTCCTGCATATTGTATTGTGTGTGTGTTTGAATGAATGCCTTTATGCATTGATTCTTATGCTGTAGATGTATGTGATAGGTTCCATCCGTAGGCGATATATAGACTTCTCTATCTATCTGTGAGTTTATTTGATTTTCAATCTGGGTTTTTTGTGGCTTCATGCAAGAGGTTGCATGATAGAGTACTGAGGACTCTATAAGACAGTGAAAAGAGTGAACATCTGGGTTTTGCTGTGAGTTCAGGCGTGAACGTGCTAGGAGGGCGCACCAGAGGAATCATTTAACTTGGAAGGAGAAGCCTCAAGGTTGTTGAACACCTTGGAGGTAAGACTGTGCAGAGGAGGGCACAGGAAGAAGGACATAACTACTGAAGGTTCTGTAAAGCTCTGCTAGGAGGGAATTGAGCGAGTGCATAGAGTGCACCAGGGAATTCTCTTTCGAGTTCTGAGAGAGGAGAAGTGTCTAGGAGAAGACACTGACAGAGTTGTTGAATACTCTGTTAGCTCAACAAGGTGTTCTTGAGCATAAGTTGCTAGGAGGGAACTTGCATCTCTTCGAGGGACAAAAGAGACAAATACCTTTGAGGTATGCGCAGTTGAGTCTCAAGGAGAGAAAGGACCTGTGCAAGGAGTGCACTAGGTCAACACTTAGGTGAAGGTGTTGAATGATGACCATCTGAAGGTTAGTCAAGTGCAAGGAGAACACGCATAGTGAACTTGTTTCAAGTTCGAAGAAGATGCAGAGAAGGGCTGAGCGCCTTAGAACATAGAAAGGTTGAGAAGCTCAAGAGGGACAACATTTCCAAAAATACAGATGAGACCCAAAGTATCATGGCTCACAAGAGGAATATTGAAGGTCGAGATCTTCGAAACATGGAAATATTCCAAGGTAAGGAGAACACGAAAATATCATAAGGAGGAGATACAACTTCCGTTAGATCAGTTGGAGAGACAATATCAGGACCATTGAATCCACATCCAAATACACAGAGGAATGCGCACAGGGAAGATTAGATTTGAACCGTCAGATATGAGCGTAAAGGACCGATAGCCGTCGGATTCGGAAGAAGGCACATGAGGTTTAACCTTGTTCATGCAGAGGAGAACATAATCATCAAAGTCCCGACATCATCAGGGCCGTCCATTTTGGAGGACAGGTGGCAAAGATCTGGAAGCCATCGGGGTTTCAGACTTCGGGAAAACAAAAGTGAAGAGAAGAGCAAACTCGCGATTGCCGATATCGCGAAATCATTCCAATTGTTAGATTTGGAGTGACAAGTGGTGGAGATACACATCCATAGAGAATTTAGACACCGAGAGAGTGAAGGTGAAGATTGGAGCAATTACCCAGGGAGTCGGGATGCGAAATGATCCTAGCCGTCCATCAAAGAGGACACGTGGCGAGCGGTCATAATTTTTCTGACTTGCTACTGAAGGAAGTCAAAGGGCAGAGTTTTTAGAAATCCTGAATTGTGAAATCCTTGAGCGCTCGAGGATAAGCCCCAGTTCATAGGACAGGGACACATGGAGGGGACTCAAGGGAGGCGCTAACACGAGTTAAGCCCCATCACAATTTCGACAACCAGGAGTTGGAAGGACAAGGGGTCAAACCTTTCCCATCGTCAATACATGAAATGCGACGAGCACCTTTTGGTCTTAGTCGGTGATCACAAACGATGGTCACGTGGAGAAAGGATAAGGAAGGGGTCAGATCTTGTTATCCCTTTTTGGGGTTTCGAGGGTCAATGGACCCAGGAACACTTGCAACCAGAATTGCGAGGTCGCGAAAGCTGGAGCGCCTTTTGGGTATTAGACGATGGTAATGGGGTAGTGGTAATATGAGTGGAGACAAGGTAGGATCTAGAGAGAGCTAGGTTCTATTTCGGGTTTTGGCATTTCGAAGGACAAGGAGCCAGAGAGAGCTTGCATACAGGAGTCCCGAAACAACGAAACATGAAACACGTGTTTATTTGAGCCTTGGGTCACAACCCAAGGTCACGAGAGAGGAAGGGGATGATCGTGAAAGGAGCTAGCACCATGTTGGGTGCGTTTTTTCAAGAAGAAGAAGAACGCCAAAAGGAAGGAGGGTGCACAATATTTGTTTTGAGGCCTGCACTAGTGGAGAAAGGAGGACTTGTGGATTTGTTCAAGGGTTTCACAATAGGGGCTCGAAAGAGTTTCTTTAGCTCAGAGAATTGGAACGATCCAGTGACCGCGAGGTCAGCTGGACCCCTTGGGGTAGGGGGTATGCGTCACCCACCTGGACATTGGCTTTGGAGACCTTGATTGTCACCCTAGTAGCCCCATGACATCACCCAAATCTAGGGTTTGACATTGGGAGATGTTGGGTCGCAATTTTGGAACGTGTGGCATGGAGGAGGGCCTTTGGAGGCCCAACGTTTTTCTATATGACCTCAATGTCTCATGGATGAGGCCTAACGTCACCCTCTTTAGGGTTTTAATGTTGAAAATTGCTTTAATTTTGAATTTTAAGACCAAATTGACATGAAGGCTCTGTTTTATGAAAATACACAACTATTGGATTAATTAGCTAGGATTTCCCATATACATATGGCTGGCTAAGTTCATTTTTATATAACAACTCATCACACACAAGTGGTGGTCTGAAATTTTCTCCCTCTTTAAGGGTTATTGGCTGAAATAACTAGTGCACACCTCTTGGGAGAGCTTTATGGTGGTGTATTTTGGCATTTTTCATGGTGGAATGGTCTTCAACTAGGGTTTAACTTGATTATTCTTGGTGAAGTAAGTGGAAAATATGCAATTTTATTCATGCTATGGATGTTTGTGGTAAAATTTACTTGTTTCATGTCTAATATTATGAAATTTCTTGTTTAAACCCTAGGGGAGAAACAACAAATGCTTCTTTCTCTCTATAACTATTCTACTAGCTTGATCTTGCCAATTATACATTTTATTGGGAGTGATTATTAGAGCCCTAAAGTGCTAGCTCTCTAATAATCTCATTCTTGTCACCAATTAAATTGTCTTTCAAAAGCCAAGGAAGGAAGGTATGCTAGGGCCTAGAAGTGCCTACTCTCTAGCAAAACCTCCCTAAAAAAGGGGCAAATGCTTGAGGCCTTGAAGTGCCAACACCTCTTGCATTTACTTCTTCCCTTAGGTAAGAATTATCATTGTTTTATTCCCCAAGTGATATTGTTACTATTATTGACTCCATAAGCCCTAAAAGGCACTGATTTTTACACTCTTGTGAATGAATGAGACTAAACAAACTTTCAACACATCTTCCTGAAACTTTCACTAACACTAAAAACCATATTAATGTTGCTATAATTGCGGTTATAGCCCTTATTAGGAAGCCTTAATCAGCATACTAACCTGTAAAACTAACCCAAAATTTTTCATTTGCCTAAGTACTATCATCTCGAGGCTCTAGTCTTCCTTTTGGTAGTGTTCTATGTGCAAATTTCTGAAGTGGTTTGAGGTTGTTGCTGCTACTGTAACTACTATTAAAACCATCATTGAAGCCTCTTAACACCCCTAAAAATATCCATAAAACCACTAAACATTTGTACTAAGCAAACTATAATAATTGGATGTTGAAGTAATTGTCTTATTGCTTTATTATAATACTTTTCTGAAGTGGTTTCTATTGATGTCATAATCATTAATTAATGTTGTTATAAGCATTTGGACATCCATTTAAGTCATTTATTGACTTTCTTTTGATCTTGAAATTGTGAGTGACAAAATAATATCAAACTTGCAAAGTCTTTATATCATTTTCCCATCATTACTTACAATTTCTGGACATATTTGTTGCTGCTATACATGTTATCTTTTGATGTTTCAGTGGCATATTTTATATCTTGAAGTCACTGATTTGAAACATTGATATCATTGCTTATTGCTAACGTTTTTTGTTTCATTGGTAAAGGGCAGGTACCATTCATTCACTTTTCCTTTTGCCCCTTTAAACTTTACCAAGTGATTTTATTCCTCGAGAGACCTAGAGAGAGAGGTGGGTTTTACTTGGTATTTTTACCCTTCATAAACCAACTAGGTCTTGGGATGTCTCCTTTGGAGTGAGTTTCTTCTCCTCCTGAATAGAAAGAGGTATCCTATTAGGGTGACAGTGGTAGGACTACCTCCATGTTACATCAATCTAGGACTACTTTCCTTGGGGATTTGGGCAGGTATAGGTTATGCAATAACATTTTTGGTGTTGCTGTCAGGGAACACTGAGTCAATATTCCTCAACGACACTTTTTTGGTAAGCCTTTCCCTCAAAGCCTTCATCTTACGAAGCTTTCCTGGAAACTCCACTGAGGGTGATTCCCTCACTCCCTTTGATAATCCTTAAGAGGATATTTGGTGACTCCACTGACCTTTTCCAAGGTGCCACCTTACTCTCAACTTTGTGATATTTCCAAGATATGGGATCATGGTGCCCTGGGAACAAGTGTTTCCAACTATTGATTTTTAAAATTTTCAAGGATACCCGAATTATCTTGATATAAAATGGTTAAACAACTCTCCAAGATTCGGAGACCTCCCAATTACTCACATTGTAGAATTATTGAAGTATATAAGTGAGATATAATTTGAAGGGGAGGATGTTCTGGTAAAATTGTTCATACTTTCCATGCTGTCATTTTTGCAATATTGGATTAAGGGTTGTTGCGAAGATAAGGGTATAACATATTTTGTAGACCTCATCAATAGGTTTATTGAGTTTGTGAAACCACAATGCCAAATATATGAAGATGCCCTTCAAAATCTCGCAATATCCCTAGAGGACGAAGGATTCACCACTGATTGTGGAGGATCTTAGGGATGTGTACCATACTCAATACCAAGAACCCTTTGATATAGAAGGAGATATTTATGAAGAAGGTTGTCAACCCCTTGAAGAGGAGCAATATTTTTTGCATGATTTAATAGAATGCAGTAAATACTTGACTAAAGAAGTGGGTTATGAGGATGAAGTATCCACTCCTCCGTCCAATGAAGATATCCAAGATCCTATCTCTCCTGCACAAAAAGAAGAGAATGAGGTGAATCATTTTTCTTTCTAGGTTTTTGATGACCCTTTATTCTATGATTTAGAAGGTGAAGAAGTAAAGGAACCCTTGGAAGAGCCAGGTCCTTCATTTTCTGTTGAAGGCAAAACAATGATTAAAGAGACGAGTCTTGGGGATGATGTACTGGACGCTCTTCCATTTCATGAAGTCATCCAAGCCTTTGACGCTCCTGCACAACAAGAAGTGAACACGATAAGTTATTTCCCTTTCCAAGATATTGATGATGCTTTATTTTATGATTTGGAAAGTGAAGAAGTATTAGAGGAGCCCTTGGATGCATTAAATCCTTCATGTTATGATAAAGGTAGTGATATGGTTGATAATATTGATGAGTTCATACATGTTGGAAGACGTAAATGGGATGTGATTGGTTCTTATGAGGATCCCATTTATGATATGGAAGGATATCTTCAAATATTTCCTTTACACCAATCATATGATGTTCCTGATAATTTTGACGTTTGGCAACAAGATGATCATATAATTACAAAAGTTTTCCAAGCACCCAAGCATGACCCAGTGCAATGTTCTCTTCTTGATTTTCGGTCATACCTTGAGGATTTTGATGAATATTCCTTTGAGCACTTGGATTTATTCTATTAAGAATATTATTAACCGTCGTTGTGCTCAATTTTTTATAAAGAGGACGTTGCTTTCCTAAAGCTGGATACCTGTGACAAGGTTTTCCAACTCCCTCCAATTGCTTTCCCTCGTTATGTCACTAAGGATGGAGTTGGGGAAGATGTCTCTTGTTTCAAGTTTTCTTTAGGGAAAAAATTTCCTTAAGAAGTTTATTATCTCAATATTGCATCTTTCCCGTGAGAAGTTGTCAGTTTCCCTCTAAGTTCTTGTTAATTCTTTCTCAAACCTTAGGGAGTGATGAAGTGCAAGGTAGTCAACCCTCAGACTCTTTGAGCTAGACCTTTGAGTCCTTGACCTCTCACGATCCTTTTCTGAGATGGATTGACCAATGTTTTGGAAGGTTGACTTGGCATGATTTTGTCCCTCCCTCTCGCCTCCATGAGCTAGATTTTACGATTTCCTATGATATAATGCATGCTCTAACTCATGTTTATTTTGTGATAAACCTGTTATTGTGTTGTCTTATGATGAAGCAAAGAGGCAGGTGTTATGATACATTTCTAGCGTGGTTTTACTAGTTGTATTCTTATGCCTATCATTTCACAGGTAAGTTAGGATAGGTAGGCATTTGCATCCATTGTACATACCATTGCATATAATGTTAGCATAGTTGTAGTTGAATTTTTCATATTGTCTTGTTTAATTATGTATATATGTATGCTCATAATCATATGTTAGAATATAGATGTTTTTATTTGTTTATTTTATCATATATGGACGAGGGGTGATATCACCACCCTAAGGATTACTGATGTCTTTTGTTGAGATCTAGCAGGCACATGTCATATTAGAGATGCTAAGGTTCTCATGCACTCTACGGTGAGCACATGTCCCCTAGTTGGAGCCAAATGTTATCCCTTAGCCTAGGGATAACTAAGGAGATCACATCTCGAGGCCCATAGGTCCTAGACATGGAGTACCAGGATCCAGATGACTTTAGCATGGCCTCGGAGGGCCCCTTTTTTATTTAATGCAGTCCATGTATCACCAACAACAGTATCCATCACACCAGCCTGGTCCTAAAGTAGCACTGAGTCTTGCTCCATGAGGTAATGATTCCGGGTATCATGGTATGTATCACTCTGATTTTAAAGCACTTGAACATGTTGTATTGAATCCTTCTTCATTTCATGACGTTTTCTTGGAAATTATTCTCTTTTCCTCGTTCAAACCTGGAAGGGTGACATGATGCCCTAGTAATTTTATTTCCCTTTAGGATGGGTTCCTACTGGGTGTATATATGAAACATCATCGTCTATTCCATCCATACTTACCACTTTCCATATTCATTCCTTCCATATCCCCTATCCTTTTTGGGGCATTGGGATTGGATACACTAGGAAGGGTTGTACCTTACCTTGTGGGAATAAGGGGCTAAAGGGCATAGGGTAAAAGTAGATGGTAAGAGTTAAAAGACAATTTTGAAACCTTTGATATGCTTCACCCAGGGATCCCTAAGAAAGCAGTGGAAAACTTCTCAGTAAGAAAAGGGGACCCATAATATAACATAAATTCTCAAGGTACTAGTTGATGGATAGGAGGTCTCATCACGAGCCGACATATTATGACCATGGGCATGTAGTGGTATGAAATTACCACCTATTGGGTCACCAAACCAGGGTAGTAGCTCTTGGTGGCATAACCAAGAGAAATGGGGTCTCATCACGATCAAACCTTCTCATTTCCATGAAATTTTTGTGGATAACGTTGTCACCTCTGGTCATCAAGCTAGGATAGTGGCCCTCAACTATTTTCTTGTAGCAAAAGAGCAAAAAGATCAAAATAAATAAAGCTAAGAATAAATGGAAATTAATGGGATAGGAAACAATTGCATCCATGACAAGGTTCAACTCTCCCTCCAGAAAGGAACCCACAGGTAAGACTCTACATTTCCCTGTTATCGCATGCATTCCATGCCCAAATATTTACCCCATGCCACCTCATAAACTTACATGAATTGGAATAGACTCCACCTGGGAAACCTTCCAAACTTAAGATAAGTTGTACCAATAGGACACCCTGTGACCCTCTCCAAACCTAAATTGTCAAATTGCATAACGTCTTTGAGCATTTGTTTGGGGTTAAGGGGGGTTGATGCACATGTTCGGGTAATTTAATTATTAGATGTGATTTACATGTTATGGTCCTTGCGACTTATGAACCCCTGGAGAGCGTACTTGTTGTTGCTTCAAGACCTTTCCCAATGGACATGTACACATGAGGGAATGATTTGCTCGGACCTTCATGAGGGCTCAAAGCCCACAGATGGACACTGGAACCCCAACCAAGGGGTAATAAGAGATTGAAGGCTTGCATAGTGAAGGAAGAGGACATTTCCTTTGGAGGCACCCTGGAAGGACTAAATAATGAGAGGCCACCCTTCCCCACCTGGACGTTGGATTTGGAGACCTTGGTCGTCACCCTAGTAGCCCCATGACATCACTCAAAGCTAGGGTTTGACATTGAGAGAAGTTGGGATGCATTTTTGGAACATGTGGTATGGAGGAGGGCCTTTGGAGGCCCAACGTTTTTCTATATGACCTTAATGTCTCATGGAGGAGGCCTAATGTCACCCTAAGAAGGATGACGTCACCCTCTTTAAGGTTTTAATGTTGAAAATTGATTTAATTTTGAATTTTATGAGCAAATTGACATGTAGGCTCTATTTTATGAAAATACACAACTGTTGGATTAATTAGCTAGGATTTCCCATATAATATAGCCGGTTAAGTTCATTTTTATATCATAACTCATCACACACAAGTGGTGGTATGAAATTTTCTCCCTCTTTAAGGGTTATTGGTTGAAATAACAAGTGCACACCTCTTGGGAGAGATTTATGGTGGTGTATTTTGGCATTTTTCATGGTGGAATGGTCTTCAAATAGGGTTTAACTTGATTATTCTTGGTGAAGTAAGTAGGAAATCTGCATTTTTATTCATGCTATGAATGTTTGTGGTGAAATTTACTTGTTTCATGTCTAAGATTATGAAATTGCTTGTTTAACCCCTAGGGGAGAAACAACAAATGATTCTTTCTCTCTATAACTAATCTACTAGCTTGATCTTGCCAATTATACATTTTCTTGGGAGATATTATTAGAGCTCTAAAGTTCTAGCTCTCTAGTAATCTCATTCTTGTCACCAATTAAATTGTCTTTCGAAAGCTAAGGAAGGAAGGTACGCTAGGGCCTAGAAGTGCTTTCTCTCTAGAAAAACCTCCCTTAAAAAGGGGCAAATGTTTGAGGCCTTGAAGTGCCAACACCTCTTTCATTTACTTCTTCCCTTAGCTAAGCATTATCGTTATTTTATTTCCCAAGTGATATTGTTACTATTATTGACTCCATAAGTCCTAAAAGGCACTGATTGTTACACTCTTGTGGATGAATGAGACCAAAAAAACTTTCAACACATCTTCTTGAAACTTTCACTAACACTAACAACCATATTACCACTACTATAATTGTTGTTACATCCCTTATTAGGAAGCCTTAATCAACATACTAACTCCTAAAACTAACACATAAATTTTCATTTGCCTAAGTGTTATCATCTTGAGGATCTAGTCTTCCTTTTGCTAGTGTTCTAAGTGCAAATTTCTGAAGTGGTTTGAGGTTGTTGCTTTTGTTGTAAATATTGTTACAGCCATCATTGCATCCCCTTAACACCCCTCAAACTATCCATAAAACCACTAAACATTTGTTCTAAGCAAACTATAATCAATGGATTTTGAAGTAATTGTCTTATTGATTTATTATAGTACTTTTCTGAAGTGGTTTCTATTGTTGTCATGATCATTAATTAATGTTGTTATAAGTGTTTAGACTACCATTTAAGTAATTTATTGACTTTATTTTGATCTTGAAATTGTGAGTGAAAAATTACTATCAAACTTTCAAAGTCTTTATATCATTTTGCCATCATAACTTACAATTTGCTGCTGCTGCTATACATGTTATCTTTTGGTGTTTCAGTGGCATATTTTATATCTTGAAATCACTGATTTGAAATATTGATATAATTTCTTATTGCTAATGTTTGTTTTTTCATTGGTAAAGGGAAGGTACCATTCATTCACTTTTCCTTT
>ML788959.1:186169-199843 GCA_009831015.1 Picea engelmannii
GAGTTAGACTAGCTTAGGAAAAAACACAAGACTTTATATTCTCCGATCACAATCCATTCAGAAAACTCTAGCACCTACCCATGGATACAAATTAAGTCCCACACCAAGCGTTGGTATAAGAGAGGAATACTATGCTGCCACCATAAATCGCATAGCGGTGGAAGAAGTGAGGAATAAGATCTTCAGTGTCTTTCTAAACCTTTTTCTCTTGATATAGTAAGTCATGTCTTATTTCTAGACTCACATGTAGAGGCTTTGTTTCTATTTGATGAATTGATCTAAACCCAGCTTAGATAAAACTCCAATAAATTGATAGACAAAAAAAATAGTCTATATAACAAAAAAACACTTGTCAATTGGGTTTAGCTAGAGTGGTTTGTGCCGAGGGGTGTTTCCCTCCACCCAGGTTCAATTTCCTCAAGTGCCATGTTGAGCTCTTAAATGAAAAAGCTATCAAAAAAGTCTCGAGTTTTAATTTGGTTTACCCCTGGTACCATCCTTGAAATGAGGAAAGTGCCCGATGAGTTTCCCTAGGCTTTATTCCAAGTAAAAAAACAAAAACAAAAATAGAGAATTCCAAATTTCAACAAAAAACCCACATATAATTCGAAATCCAAAGCCATACCTTGAACAACTTGTATTACTATATATCAATTATGTGATCCCTTCCTCATCAATCAAGCTAACAACCTCTTCCTTTCTAGCGCCAACAAGTTCACAAATGTTTTCAACTGCTACTTGACGACCTCTGCATCCTCGCTAGAAGCTAAATCGATAAATAGATGATCGAGCTTCTCTTACCGATTTATGAATGATTAAATACATATTAATTAAAGATCTGTTTGTTGGCAAGAACAACCCTCAGTCAAGGAAAATTTTAGGGGCTAAACTTTTCCCATGGGCTAATTTTCCATGTTTTTTCCCCAAAAAAAATTCTCCAATTTCCATTTTTTCTAAAAATAATTCACCCAAAATCTATATGATAAAATTATTTTATCTTAAAATCACCAAATTTATTGAAACTATATAAAACTCAAAAAATATCATCAAACATTTTATAATTTGCAAATTAAGAACTAGTAAAATTCACCAAAATTTTTACAATTTAATATAAATTTTCATCCTTAAAATTATCTATTTTTACAAATCTGTATTAAAAACATTTACAACCATCCTATATTCATATCCAACCATTTATGAACCATTTATGTTCACACTAGCTGGAAACTAAATGTATGGACACATTGGCGTCATCCCCTTTCATATTTCAATATCCAACCATTTATGGTTGCACTTTATAATGCCACGCATTTGTATAGGTACCAATCCACAATACACAATTTAATGGCCATCAAAACTTGTGTAATCGGGAGACGGGACCATGATGATGAGTTTTTTTTTTTTAATAGTGTTTTGACATTAAATGTCCACTTTGGCATTCGGTACTTGGGGACACCATATTGTATTTGGCATATTCACTGGGATATCAACATTGTCATAAATTTAAATCCAAAATTTAAAAAAACGAACCAATATTTAAAGCAGATTTAGTGCCATGCATAATTAGTTTCCATCTTAAACACATTTAATTAAACACATTTAATTGAATCTTTCAATGCACCAGTGACCTGGATCATATGTGTTAATGAAAACCTATAAATCAATTTTTTTTTTCTTTTTTAATTATTATTTTATGACATATGCATTGGCATATCAACATTTTCATGAATATGAATGATTAGATTCAATATTTAGAGCAACGCACAAATCTCTTGAGTAGATTTAGGTCCATCTTAAGCACATCTAATTTAATCTTTCAACAATGACCATATGTGTTAATGAAAACCTACAAATCAATTTTTTTTTTTAATTATTATTTTATGGCATATGCATTGGCATATCAACATTTTCATAAATATGAATTATTAGATTCAATATTTAGAGCAACGTACAAATCTCTTGAGTAGATTTAGGTCCATCTTAAGCACATCTAATTTAATCTTTCAACAATGACCTAGAGCATATGTCTTAATGCAAACCTACACATAACATTTTTTTTTAATCTTTATTTATTTATAATAATAGTCACCTTCAAAGAAAGCTTATTAGTCCTTTAATCTTCTTAACCAATCGAAAATTCAAAATTTTGTAATATCAAAATTCTAAATATCTATTTCTTTTTCTTTATTTTTTTTAGTAATTAAAAAATGTAAAACTTTAACCAACCTTACAAAATTTTGTCATAAAATTGATCAAGTCAACTCAGTTTGATAAAAAATGGATCGCTATATTCCCTACTTTAGCACGGGCTAATAATAATGGCAATTGAGACTCAACATTTTGTAGTATGATTTTTTGTTGATTGATGTGTCGTAGCCATGATGATTGATGTCATGACAAACCATTTTGTAGTATGAATTTTGTTGATTGATATGGCTTAACAAACCTTATTATATCATCTGATAAATGGTATGTACCTTATCTCTTGTCGCTATTGATGTTGATTAGAGTTAGTACAAATGCCAATTAAATTATTATGAATATAGATGGATATTTGTTGCACATATAACAAACAACAAATATCTTTCTTCCTAATTATCTGGTGTTGATTCATTTGAATTTCTTGTTTATACCTAAAGGAGGATAATTTGGGTTGTTATTTCATATCGAACAACCTGAGCAACGAGGATGTTATAGAGATTTATTATAGTTCTAGAGGAAAACATATTTTTGCAACTATGATTGGAGAACTTATAATATCCCTAAGGCCGAACCCAATTGCAAATGTAAATACAAATGTACATAAGTCGGTGAGCTGATTTGATATCATTTTGGTATGCACATTTCATGACATAGTGCGCGCATGTACTGCACAGTAAAATGAGGAAGTGTGCACATTCCGAGATACCGCACGCAACATCTTAAGTGCGCGCGATGTAGAGGCCAGGGAGCCTTGTGTATCTGATATGTTTTATAGGTTGGTGAGTCAGTATTATAAGCTAGGATGCTTATGTTTTGATTAGGCCGGAGAGCCTAGATGTTAAAGGCCAGTGCACCTATTTTTGTACATATCTCATATTTAATATAAAAGACATTGCTACGCGCAGATCGACCACGATAAAAGAGATGGGAGACTAAACTCCACTAGTTAGGGAAAGGGAAGGGGCTAAGTTAAGGAATATTATATTAATATTTCTTAAATCATAAAGTATGGATAATTATGTTATCCTAAGTTCTAAGTTGGGGCCAAGTGGGCCAAAGTAGCTTCCAACATGACAAGTGTCAAGTTAGGGGCATGCATACATATTGTTGGACTTAGTTCATTTCAGGGGGACTCTCCATCATTCGGACCATCATCCTTCCCCTGATTCATCCATCATTGATATATACAGTCAATCATTCAGGAGGATTGACAGTCATTGAGCTATCATTTGTATCTTGATGACTTTACCTGAACCTGTATCCAGAGCCTTCTGTTGGGTAACTGTTAGCTTGGGAGCGAGATTGAAGAAGTGGGTTGTTAGGCCCATGGGATATTCAAGATGAAGGTTTTCAGGCCTGTGAGCAATTCTCTGGGTGAGAGAATTGCCGGGGATTGATTTCCCGAAGGTCCTGAACTACAGCTGCAAGGCTCTGAGACTTCCTATCCGACCTGTTGCTGAAGTCCTAGAAGGGAAGTGGGGCAGTCGAGGGATTGTTGAGTAGAGAAGGGGCACACTTCCTTGGGTGGGACAGGCATGTGGGGAATGAGGGACTGTAGGCTGTTAGTTGAGTAAGCACCTGAGACAGAGTCTTTCCTGTTGTTCATGAGCCTTTAGCTTGGTTAGGAACCCCTTTACCCAGGTGGAGTTTAGTCCTAGCTCGGGGGTGACTCACTATTGAGAGTGATGAACAGTGTGGTCTAAGGCTGGGAGGTTCGTGGAAGCTCTGCACGCAGTTGGTGATATTCTCACAAAGATAAGTGTCAATTGTGTGATTAATTAAATGCTGCATTGTTATTCACGTGTTGTTTTTATGGGTTTATCCTATGCGTGATTATAGTTGTCTGTATGCTTATGGGTATTGCATGTATATGTTTACTGTTATTTCAGTGTGAATTCATGCATTTACATAACATATTTGTCTGTTCACGTTTTATATATATTAAGCTTCCGCAAGAGTTCTGTGTGTGCATATGTTTTAATTGCATGCAGTTAGAAAATTATATGAGACATAACTTAGTTAGGATGCTAAGTATGTTACAGTACGTTCCGCACAGAGAACATATGTGTTCTCCGATGTAGCGTGGCCCGGTATGAATGGTCGAGGATGTTACAAATTGGTATTTGAGCATGAAAGAGTGTTCAGGAGTAGCATGGTCTGGCCTTTTGAAGGCTGGGAATGTTACAAAGACGATTTCAGAGCTAAGTAAAGTGTTTGAGGAGTGGCATGTCCCGACCGGTGTGAGGCCAACAATGTTACAAATTGGTATCAGAGATTTAGTTTTAAACATTGAGCCTGAATGGGCTGAGAAAGTTGAGTTGAAGAAAAATGTCACAGAGGAATTAGTTCGAAGTGGCCAAATTTAAGTTGTAGAGCGTCCACGGAAAAAAGTAACAACAACTGGGTGAAAATGGGGAAAATCCCCAATTTCTGTGGGTGGATTCATGAGAAAATGGAGAAATTCAGCCAAACGATGAGATATTACTTATTTAATATCCGTCCTAGCAAATTTGAACCTGGAATTGGTCGAATTTGAAGTTACAGTGAAGCCATGATAGATGGAGCGGAAAATTTTAGCGTGCAGGTACCGCACGTAAAATGTTAGCATGCAGGTGCGCGCAATAAATTGTGGCGCCGCACGGAAGAATATGGTGTGCGGGTGCACGCACTAAATTTGGCATTGTGCGGAGTGCACACGCATAAGAAGGTGTGCGCGGTGTACACACACAATAAGGGCACGCATGGTGTATGCAATATTGGTAGAGCGCACCGGATTTTGGTTGGCGCACACACAATATGGGTATATGTTGTCGCATGATAGTTTAGTATGGTGTGCGTAGAGTATTGATACGTGGTGGGGGCATATTGAAATTTGGCATGGTGCAATGCATAGAGAGAAATGCATGTGGAATATCAGTGCATGATACAAAAAATTGCATGCAACGGGTAATAGTGCAAGAACCAAAACTGCGCACGGTAGTTATTGGCACGCGACACAAAAGTGCGAGCATGTTATTGGCACAACAAATAAGTGATACACACGAGTTTTAAAGTGCACGAAGAACGATTTAACTGTGATGTTTCAGAACATGGAAAATACGGGAGAACAGATTAAAATTTGTGCGCGCGAAGTTGTTTGAAGGGAGAAGAACAACAAAAATAGTGAAGGGTAAATTATAAGACCTCGACTAGCTCCATGAAGCCATAAATTTCTGCTCAAGACTCGGAATTGAGCATGTGAGAAGGCGTTGGAAAGGTATTGGACAGTGGAATATAATTATCCACCCAGAAAATTGATTGGGAATTTGATGTTTCAAGAAATCAGAAGAAAGGCTTCTGATAAATTATTGAACCAAAATGGTTCATATTTTTCATAAAAATTGCTGAAACAGTCAGTCTGACAAGTTTTGTTGGCTGCACATTTTGTAGAGTTAACAACAACTAGATCAGATCAAGATCAATTTAGAGTCCAAAGTAATGGAAGAGGCACTAGGAAATTACAGCCAAGAAGATGAATTCAGAGGGATGGATGTCCATTTGAGCATGGAAGCATTTTGCAGAGTTAACAACAACTAGATCAGATCAAGATCAATTTAGAGTCCAGAGTAATGGAAGAGGCACCAGGAAATTACAGCCAAGAAGATGAAATCAGAGGGATGGATGTCCATTTGAGCATGGAAGGAACAAACTCCAATGGACATGGTGAAGAAAGGGATGAAAACATAAATATGGCAGAGACCATTCAAAATTTACAGAAGGATGTTCAAAGCCATAAAGCTAATAATGAAAGGATTATGAGAGCCAAGGAGCAACAGGATGACTTCAACATAAAGTTATTGGAGAGCTTGAACATAATAGAAAAGAAATTGGATAAGGAGAGTGGCTCGAGAAAATCGGGAAGTCACAAGTCTCATGATGAGAAAAGAAAAACAAGAAGTGTTAGCAGGCATCACCAACACTCCCCGAGGAATTCCAATAAGAGATCACATAGCAACTCAAGTCCATCCCCTGTCAGAAAGTATGAGAGGTCTGGGGTGGATGAACTGTGAGGAGAAATGAACAAAATCAAACGTCCTATATTTGATGATGAGCACAAGAAGGATGAAGATGCAGATACATGGCTGCTAGGCATGAGAAAATATTTTCAATTGCATAATTATTCCTCTCATGCAGAGGGTAGAATTGCCATCTATCAACTCAAAGGAAAAGCATCCATGTGGTGGGATCAACTTGTGCAGGTGAAACACATCAAAGAGAAAAGTGTTACTTGGAGAAGATTCAAGAAGTATTTTGAGAAGAAATACATGACTAAGAGATACTATGACAAGAAAATGAAAGAGTTATTTGAACTCAAGATTGGGAGTATGACAATTGAGGAATATGAGAGAAAGTTTCTAGAACTGCTGAAGTATGTCTCTTTCATCAAGGATGAGACAGTCAAAACTCAAAGATATTTGAGTGGATTGCCATCATTCATCAGTGAAAAAATACAATATGATGATCCCAAGACATTGGAGGAGACCATAAGTCAATCTAAATGCCTATATGATCAACAAAAATCAAGGCCAACATTCCAAAAATCTTGGGAAGACAAAAAGAAACTCAATATGGATCAAAGGAAGAAGGGGTCTAAGCCACCATTCTTCAGAAATAGTCCACAGGGACATCAAACTGCTAAGGAACCTAGAACGATGAACATAGGAAGTCAAAGGCCAAGGCAACCACCTATTCAATGTTGGGGTTGTAAAGGGGATCACATGTTCAGAGATTGTTCTCACAGAGGTGAAAAAGGGAGGACTGTTCATAATGCACAAGAAGATGAAATAGTGGAGGACATGGGAAAAAAGATACCCAGGATCTATGCAGCCCTAGACAACAAGCAAGAAGAATATTAGTCACATATGATTGAAGTGGAATGTATGATCAACAACCAAACCATTACTATTTTAATTGATTCAGAAGCTAGTCATAGTTATATAGATCCTAAGGTGGTGGAAAGTTTGCATTTGCCAAGAAGCAGGCATGGGAAATCTTGGTTGGTGAAGCTGTCTACAAGGGCCAAAAGAAAAGTTAATGAGATGGTTAAGTCATGTCTTATTGACATGAATGGATTGAACACCTAGGCAAATTTGAACATCTTGCCTTTAGGTTCCTATGACTGTCTAATTGGGATGGATTGGTTGGACCAACAACTTGCCATCCTAGGCTGCCATAAAAAAGCATTTACTTGCTTAGATGAGGAAGGGAAACTAAGGAAAGTGCAGGGAATTCCCAGGGCAGTAGCCATCATAGAGATTTCAGCGTTGCAACTGAAGAAATGTTACAAAAAAGGGTGCCAAATAATTGCAGCTCATTTGGCGGAGACACCTAGAGATAAGGTGCCAAATTTGGAAGATTATGCAGTCCTAGAAGATTTTGAAGATGTGTTCAAGGAGGTACCAAGACTACCCCCAAGGAGGGACATTGATTTCTCTATAAATCTAATGCTTGGAGCAGCTCCAGTGTCAAAGACTCCTTACAAAATGAGTACACCAGAGCTAAAGGAGTTGCGAATGCAACTTTAAGAGCTTTTGAAGAAGGGGTATATATGCCCAAGTGTGTCACCTTGGGGTGCCCCAGTCTTGTTTGTGAAGAAGAAAGATGGAACATTGAGATTTTGTATTGATTTCAGACAGTTGAATAAAGTGACTATAAAGAACAAGTATCCTCTGCCAAGGATTTATGATCTTTTTGATCAATTGAAGGATGAAAATATATTTTCAAACATAGATCTCAGGTCAGGATACCATTATGTAAGGATTACAGAGGAAGATATCATAAAGACCGCTTTCAGGACAAGGTATGGTCATTATGAGTTCACAATGGTGCCATTTGGGTTGTCAAATGCACCAGCTGTTTTCATGTGATTAATGAATGGTGTTTTCCGAGGATATTTAGACAAGTTTGTCATTGTCTTTTTAGATGACATTCTCATATATTCCAAGTCAGAAGAAGAGAATGAACATCATTTGAGGATGGTTTTGCAAGTATTAAGGTAGCATCAATTGTATGCCAAATTGAGCAAGTGCTCATTTTACTAGAAGCAAATTCACTATTTGGGGCACATCATTTCAAAGGATGGGATAGTAGCGGACCCTAAGAAGATAGAAGCCATTAGAGAATGGCTAGTGCCAAAGAATGTGACAGAGGTGAGATCATTCATGGGCCTTGCAGGATACTATAGGAGATTTATAAAAGGATTTTCAAAGATTGCACACCCAATCACTTCATTGCAAAGAACGGGTGTGAAGTTTCAGTGGACATTGGATTGTGAAAAGAGTTTCCAACACTTGAAACAATTATTAACAAGTGCTCCAATATTAAGGATAACAGACCCAAATGAAGACTTCATTGTATGCACAGATGCATGTAAAGAGGGACTTGGTGGAGTCCTCAGCCAAAATGGGTTTGTTATATGTTATGAATCAAGGAAGTTGAAGGAGCATGAAAGAAACTGTGCCACTCATGATTTGGAGTTGGCAGCCATAGTACATGCCTTGAGGAAATGGAGACACTACCTCATGAGGAAACGATTTGAGATGAGGATAGACCATAATGGTCTGAAATATTTGTTTGATCAGTGAACTTTGAATGCTAGGAAAAGCAGATGGTTAGAATTTCTAAGCGAATATGACTTCGATATAAAGCATATCAAGGGGAAAGAGAACAAAGTGGCTGATGAACTCAACAGAAGAGTCCATGAAATGCATGCTACAACCATTAGCATGTATCAATCAGATTTGAAACACAGAATTATAGAGACTGCCAAATCAGATTTACAATACAAGGATTTAGTGGAAAAATTATAGCAAGGTAATTTGCAGCAGAAAATTGAAAAATACAAGCTAGATGAGGATGAAATTCTCATATACAGGGGCATAATTTATGTACCAAATTCTCAGGAATTGAAAAATATGATATTGAGGGAAATGCACAATGTGCCTTATGCTGGGCACCCAGGATATCAGAAAACTATTGCAGCTATCAAGAGCCAATATTATTGCCCAGGAATGCAGAAAGAGGTTGCAGATTTTATTGCCAGATGTTTGGAATGCCAAAAAGTAAAGGATGAGCATAGAAACCCAGCTGGTTTTCTACAACCATTACCCATTCCTAAGTGGAAATGGGAAGTTGTAACCATGGATTTCATTACCAAACTGCCTAGAACGAACAAACAATATGATTCTAGCATGGTAGTGGTGGATAAGCTTACTAAAGCTGCCCATTTTATTTTGGTTAAGCTCACTCACAAGGCAACGAACATTGCTGATGTTTATATGAGAGAAATTGCTAGGTTACATGGCATACCCAAGACAATTGTGTCTGACAGAGATCCAAAATTTACCTCAAAATTTTGGAAGGGATTATTTAATGGATTTGGAACAAATTTGAAATTTAGTACAACTTATCATCAAGAAACAGATGGACAAATAGAGAGGGTGAATCAGGTGATTGAGGATATGTTGAGGATGTATGTGATGGATAAACCATCAAAATGGGAAGACTACCTACACTTGGTAGAGTTCGCTTATAACAATGGGTACCAAGCATCTCTAAAGATGAGCCCATTTGAGGCACTTTATGGTAGAAAGTGAAACACACCGGTAAGCTGGGATAACCCAATAGATAGAGCAGTGGTTGGGCCAAAATTGATCAGGGAAATGGAAGAGCAAATGTTGAAAATAAAACAAAATTTAATGTCTGCCCAAGATAGGCAGAAAATATATGTTGATAAGGGCATAACTCATAGGGAATTTAAAGTGGGTGACCATGTATTCTTGAAATTGAAAGCCAACAAAAGTTCCCTGAAGTTTGGAAATTGTTCAAAGTTGGCAGCTCGTTATTGTGGACCGTTTTAAATCCTAGAGAGGATTGGTCCAGTAGCTTATATGATTGCATTGCCTGCATCTATGTCTGTTCATAATGTATTCCATGTATCCTTGCTAAATAAATATATACCTGATGCTAATCATGTTATTGATTGGAATGTGATTCAGGTGGAGCAAGAAGGTGCTTTTCAAGTGCGTTTCGTGTGAATTTTGGACCCAAAAATCAAACAGCTCCGAAATTGAGCCATAGGGCTTGTAAAGGTCCAATGGACCTGGTACAGTCCTGAGGACGCTACTTGGGAGCATGAGGATACAATGCAGGCAGAATACCCGCATTGTTTTGAGGATTTTGAAATTTAGTTGTACATGGGTACATGATGCACTGAGGACAGTGCATAAATAAGGGGAGGGGAGTGTAATATCCCTAAGGCCAAACCTAATTGAAAATGTAAATAAAAATGTACATAAGATGGTGAGATGATTTGATATCATTTTGGTATGCACATTTCATGGCATAGTGCCCGCATGTACTGCACAGTAAAATGAGGAAGTGTGCACATTCTGGGATACCACGCGCAACATATTAAGTGCGCGTGATGTAGAGGCTAGGGAGCCTTGTGTATCTGATATGTTTTATAGGCTGGTGAGTTGGTATTATAAGCTAGGATTCTTATGTTTTGATTAGGCCGGAGAGCCTAGATGTTAAAGGCCAGTGCACCTATTTTTGTACATATCTCATATTTAATATAAAATACATCGCAACGTGCAGAACGACCATGATAAAAGAGATGGGGGACTAAACTCCACTAGTTAGGGAAATGGAAGGGGCTAAGTTAAGGAATATTATATTAATATTTCTTAAATCATAAAGTATGGATAATTATGTTATCCTAAGTTCTAATTTGGGGCCAAGTGGGCCAAAGTAGCTTCCAACATGACAAGTGTCAAGTTGGGGGCATGCATACATATTGTTGGACTAAGTTCATTTATGGGGGACTCTCCATCATTCAGACCATCATCCTTCCCCTGATTCATCCATCACTGAGATATACAGTCAATCATCCAGGAGGATTGGCAGCCATTGAACTATCATTTGTATCTTCATGACTTTACCTGAACCCGTATCTAGAGCCTTCTGTTGAGTAACTGTTATCTTGGGAGCGAGATTGAAGAAGCGGGTTGTCAGGCTCGTGGGATGTTGAAGAGGCGGGTTGTCAGGCACGTGAGCAATTATCTGGGTGAGAGAATTGTTGGGAATTGATTTCTTGAAGGTGCTAAACTACAACTGCAGGGCTCTGAGATTTCCTATCCGACATGTTGTTGAAGCCCTGAAAGGGAAGTGGGGCAGTCGAGTGACTGTTGAGAAGAGAAGGGGCACACTTCCTTGGGTGAGACAGGCATGTGGGGAATGAGGGACTGTAGGATGTTAGTTGAGAGAGCACTTGAGATAGAGTCTTTCCTATTGTTCATGAGCCTTTAGCCTGGTTAGGAACCCCTTTACCCGGGTGGAGTTTAGTCCCAGCTTGGGGGTGACTCACTGTTGAGAGTGATGAACAGTGTGGTCTAAGGCTGGGAGGTTCGTGGAAGGTCTGCACGCAGTTGGTGATATTCTCACAAAGATAAGTGTCAATTGTGTGATTAATTTACATGTTGCATTGTTATTCATGTGTTGTTTTTATGGGTTTATCCTATGCGTGATTATAACTGTTTGTATGCTTATGGGTATTTCATGTATATGCTTACTTCTATTTCAGTGTGAATTCATGCATTTACATAGCGTATTTGTCTATTCACATTATATATATATATATTAATCTTCCGCAAGAGTTCTGTGCGTGCATATATTTTAATTGCATGCAGTTAGAAAATTATATGAGACATAACTTAGTTAGGATGCTAAGTATGTTACAATATGTTCCGCACAGAGAACATATGTGTTCTCCAGTGTAGCGTGGCCTGACATGAATGGTCGGGGACATTACAAATTGGTATCTGAGCATGAAAGAGTGTTCAGGAGTAGCATGGCCTGGCCTTTTGAAGGCTGGGAATGTTACAAAGACGATTTCAGAGATAAGTAAAGCATCTGAGGAGTGGCATGTCCCGACTGGTGTGAGGCCGGGGATGTTACAGAACTTGTCGCTAAACCTTGGCCACCACAAACATGGACAAGATAAGTCTTGAAGTCCTTACCTTATATGACTCTTAATTATGCCAATAGGTGTACAACTATTAGAAATGGATAGAATTAATGGGATTTTAATGGACACAATTTCTTATGCTCCGGATATTCTTCATCGTCACATTAAATGAAAGGCTGTGATTTCAAGAATTAACTTAATGGCATGGAAAAACATGTTTTTTCATCATTAAAAAACATGATCAAGGTGATTAACATAATGATGACAATTCACTTTAAATTAAGGTGTTTTACTGCCTTTAGTTTTTTTTACTATGATTTGGTTTTTTAGTGCATTTAAGTTTTTTACTAGGGCATCATTTGCTTCTTTTTACCAGGTGTTTGTTCATGTGTGAGTGGGGCTCCATAAGTGAGTGCTCCACCTTCTTTACCAACTATACTCTTCGTGCATTTTTACTTGCTCGCTCTGCATGCCAGTGCACCTTCGTTGAGTTCTCCACCTTCTTTAGTAGTTGTATTCTCCGTGCATTTTTACTTGGTGCATGCCGACATGTACCGGCTCTGCCTGTTTGTGTTTTTACTCACTCACTTTATGCATGTGTGGAGATTTATTTCCTTTAATGTGATTAATTTTTTACTTTCTCCCTCACTACACACGTGTCTTTTTAGTTGTTTGTCATTTCACATTTAGGTAAACAACCCTTGGAAATTTCTTCCCTTTTCATTTCTAACCACATAAGCAGACACACAGTTTGACGAAGGCAACATAGAGGAGAAACATCAATAGCATATTTGGACGAAGGAATCGTATAGGAGCAACATCGATCGTGCAATGCAAACAGGTTAGCAAATGTTTGGTTTGGTTTTTGATTAGATATATTATTCTCTATATTTTTTATGAGTTCATATACAAGATACACAACATTAATTTTTGAAATTAATTTACTCATAAATACATTGAACCATCATGATAGGATATTACTCTTTGTCTTTATTATATGTTTGAATCCAATAACATTAAATTTGTTGTCTTCTAATTTGATATATGTTGTCTGAGAATTTTTAAGTGGAGACTTGTTATATGTCTGGAACTAGTCTCATATAATTTCATATTTGGATTCAGTGAAGACTTTTATATGTTTGGATCCACTCCCATTAAATATTTGGATTCAAAGATCAATTAACATTTCATATTTGGGGTGGGGCTCTTTGCTAGCTCTAACAGACATTTTGACCATGGGATTGTCCCGCGCATTACATTTTCTGCTACTATCAAGGTTTCCCGTAGTCACATTTAAAAAATCTATGCATGGCTTTGAAATGCTAACCCTAATCATCCATGTCTTTGTTTATATATTACCCTATCAATTAACGATGAGACATTAATTAATATATTACTTTGTTTGTTAATGATGAGACATTGACCTATATTAATATACACACCATTAATATATATATATATATATA
>ML788959.1:209817-219956 GCA_009831015.1 Picea engelmannii
ATATATATATATATATAATTTTGAATGAGTTGTTTTGAAACATATTTACAAATGAATGTAGTCAATGTATTACATTTGCAGTAGCCTTAACAAGGTGTGAAGGAAGACATATGTTCTTTATGGTGTCACAACACCCCCAAAAGATGCAATGGTGTATAAAAGTAAAATATATTGGTTGTTTTTGGACAAAGATTATGAAGACTACCCTTGATATGGGTGCACTACCTATTGGTTGGATTATTAAAATAAGCAATGGGGTTTTTCTTTTGTTCCCATTATAGACATACAATGTATGTCATTGGAATTATAAAATAACCAACTTATATGTCTCATCAATGATGGATCCACCTCTATTTGGTCTATTGAAGAAGTTGATAATTTTCAATTTTGTCAGCCTGGTCTTGAACGAACATTGGACTATTTTGAGGATGATTGGGGATTCAAATGGAATTTGTTGCAACAAATTTCTACATATATAAATAAAAAATGTCTTGGGTATCTTCAATTCCATATAGTCTATGGTATGATACTTATGTGCAATAACACTAAATTTCCACTCATGTTGTATGGTTTGATGACTGGCTAGTGTATCCCAACAAATATCAATAATGTTTCCATGTTACACACCTCAGGGTTGAAATTTCTAAGTGGAATTTTTTTCCGCTTCTTCCAAGTATGGATTATGTTGATGACATTCCACCATTGGAAATAGACTTTATGGCTTAGGCTACTTTGCCTCATATTACTTAATGTCAAATATTCCACCATTGGGAACATATTTTTTGGTTTAGGCTACTTTGCGTGATAATAATGAATGTGAAATATTGTCAAATTATGTTAAATATTATGATACTGTTCACTTTCCTATCATTGTCATATGGATTGTTATAATTCTTTCACAATATTGTAATTGCGCGGTGTATTTTAATTACAATTATATATATGGTTCATAATGACCTATGTTTATATTTCCAAATTATGTCATTTAACCACTTTTTGAATTCAAATTGCTATGGTTAAGTAATAATAATGTAATGTTTTCTATGTACTTGTAGAAATGTCTATTGAAGGCACAAGTAAGAAACATACTCGTTATTCGACATCATGTGAGAGGAGAAATGAACTTCGTCGTTTATCGTATCAACAAAATAAAGTCAAAATAAATGAATGTAGAAGAACTTTATATTGTACGAGAACCACTCAAAATAGTATTCTGAATGATTTTCCAAATAGTCATAAGTATCAAAGTTTGGCTAATATCATGCAAAAAACACTTCCTCTTGATGTTTGTTTCCAACAATATTTTCAAAGTCGAAATATTTACAATGTTCCACAATCTCTTAACAACATTGTTTTAATTGGGGAAACTTCTCATATTTGGGAAGATCATCATGTACAAAACAAAGCTACGAATAACAACCCCGACTTTTCTTCAAATTCAAATCCAACATCGCAGCATGCATAAA
Source organism: Picea engelmannii (assembly GCA_009831015.1). NCBI lineage: Eukaryota > Viridiplantae > Streptophyta > Pinopsida > Pinales > Pinaceae > Picea > Picea engelmannii. The sequence continues at coordinate 211,284 of ML788959.1, forward strand.
GGGTGCAAAATATTCATTCTAGAGTTACCGATGACTTTCGACATATACTTCCATCTAATGTTGTGGATGACAATAATATGATTGCTAATTTGGTTGATAAATTGCAATCTATAGACAATGCCATTGGATCTTCCTTTCATCTCTCTCATTCTTAAAAAATATACTCCCACCAACGGAATTAATTAGAACTATTTCACTTGGAACAACTAAGGTATTGTGGTGCCATCATTCATTGAGACCATTCTACAATTGGACCCATATATAGATTACCAAAACCTTCTTTTCTTTTTTTCTATTGGCAGGACACAAACCATTACAATAGAGGTATAGAAATGAACGGTGTAAGAATGAGCGAGGCTCCCTTCATTTCTCCTGTTGGAATAACATGAATCCAGGTGACCAACCTCATGTTCTAAGAATACTTACCCAAGTTGAAGAGATTATAATAGAACATGATAATCCAATACAACAAGTGACACATGCTCGTGGTGGGAAATATAAATATAGTGGTCACACAATTAGATTTCCATAAGATATTTCCATGATTGCAAGAAACCTTCCACAACGTGTTGAAGATATTGACATCCTCATTGTCAGGAGACATGGTGCACAATATAAATATGATGAATGTTATGTCAAGAGATCACGAGTTTTGAATGCATTGTGTTACAAAATTCAAATGGATAAATATTAAAGGGATGTTGAAATTGACATGGATTCACTTGCCGCTCTCTCTAAAATACCAACATATGTGTCAAGTAGGATTAAATTTGTTGATTGTGATATTGAAGAAACAAAGAGGAATATTGTTGACATTGGCCCTTGATCATTTGCATGCTCATCCTTCATATTTTTTTGCTCGACTACCCAATGAATGAAGAGAAATGGAAGAAATAAGAACATTCATTGAAAATGCAGATTCCACACCTATTGAATGATTGGAATGGACATAGATTGGTTTGTCTCGCATCGATGAATATAATACATAAGGGTTATCGGAAATGGCTTTCCCCACATTATTCCTTGCTGGTAAGGTTGATTGGTTGCATCCACATATTTGTAATATTCAATTGCATGAATATGGATCACGTCTACTCATATACTTTGATAAGAGATTTGGAAGCTATCCAGAGTTTCACTGTTTCTTATTGAACATGATTATGTGTCATCGTAGCCAAGCAATTCTTGTAATATTTGTAAAGAAGAATATACATGATAACTCACCTACAACAATTCAAGACTTAGTACAACAACTCATTGATTTACCTAACAATAAGTTGGTTGAGCATCATGTGTTTGGTTATACTATTCGAGGTACAAGGGTCTACTGGAAAAAGTGTCATACTAAACTCATAGACATGATTACTCAGTTGGGTTGTCCATTTTTGTTTTTTACTTTGACTGAAACTGATACAAAGTGGCCTGACTTACACAATGTCATGCTCAGAAATGCACATTGTCCTTGTTTAAATGAACATTATAAAAAATTGAAAATTTAATCCAATACCCCAATGTTGTTTCCATGTTTATCTATCAAAAATTTCATATCTTCGAGGAAGAATTCATCAAAAAATATCTTCGAGCTAAAGACATTTGGTACATGTTTGTGTTTTTGGATTTTTTCTATTTAATTTTGGTTCACGTTCCTCTTGTTGTCTTTGAGGGTATGAGTAGCAACATAGAGGTTCAACCCACATCTATGGTTTCTTGTGGTTGAAAGGTGATCCAATGATGCAGGAGCATCACTCCATGTCATCAAGTGCCAGCCAACCAGTGCACCCAACACGCGTCCAATGGAGAGGAGAGGCGCAACCCTCTCACTTTCAAATTTCAAATTTGAATTTAATGTATTAAATGTTTGTAAGGCTGATAGAGTCAAGCCGTGCCTTTGAGCATGATGTAGTTGGTTTCGCCTTAATGGATGATAGGTCAATGGGGATCTAGATCTAGATCTGATTCGGATTAGATGGCCCATTCAATGTAATTCGTTGTAATTTATGAGAGTTGGTGAGATGGAGGGAAGAGCTCGAGGAGCCCCTTCTTGTAAAAAGATATTAGCATCTTATTTTTGAGGGGGTTCGAATATTGAGACAAAAAATAAGGGAGAAGAGAGGAATCCATGACTCTATTGCAGTCCGAGCTCACATTGTAAAGAGACATTTCATATTAATACAACCAGAGCAGTTTTTCTTGCATGTTGTTCTGTGTATGTTGATGAATGTCTTTATGTGTTTATGATATGCAGTAGATGTATGTTAGATGTGCATTTGCAAGGATAAATAGTTTTTGCTATCTGCTGGTTTACTGATTTCATGTCTGGTTCTTTGAGGCTTCATGCAAGAGGTTGCATGACATAACACTGCGGGTTATGCAAGCCAGTGCATAGAATGCACTTCTGAATTCTGTGGAATTTGGACAGAGTCGTGCCAAGAGGGCGCACCAGAGGAAGTCTTAAACTCGAGGGGAGAAACCTCAAGGTTGTTGAACACCTTGGAGGTGAGACTGTGTAGAGAAAGGCACAGAGAAGACATAATCATTGAAGGTTTTGTAGAGCTCTACGAAGAGGGCATTAAGCATGTGCATAGAGTGCACCAGGGAACTCTATTTTGAGTTCTTAGAGAAGGAAATATCAAGGAAGGACCTCCCACAGAGTTGTTGAACACTCTGTTGGTACAACGAAGGTGTGCTAGAGCATAAGTCGCCAGGAGGGCACTTATACTCCCTTGGGGGGAGAAGAGAGACAGAGTTACCGAAGACTCTGCTTGGAAGAACAATGCCTTGGTGCACAAGGTTCACAAAATCTCAGGAGGTCGAGTACGAGGCTCCCAAGAAGGCACCAAATTTCCCCTTTGAAGGAAAAGACGAGGGCCAAGTCCCTCAGAGACTGAGAGAATTCGAGAAGCTCAGGATGAATAGTGAAAATGTGTGTAAGGACCATGCAAGGAGTTGCAGAGGCCAAGAAAAACCCTTTGAGGTTTCAGAGTTGACAAAGCTCAGGAAGGATAACATTTTCTGGAACGTAGGCGAGACCCAAGGTCACAGGGTTCGCAGAGAAATCAAAGGCCGTAACCTTTGAGACACTTGAAATATTTTAAGGAAGGAAGGAGAAGTGTGAGCTCAGGAGGAGCACAGTTGCCGTTGATTTGAACACTGGAGAAGAGATCTGGACCGTTCGATCCACGTCCAGGTACACAGGAGGAACGCACACATGTAAGTTAGGTCTGGGCCGTCAGATCTAGTGTGGAGGATCGATAGCCATCAGATCTGGGAGAATATGCACGTGGGTTAACCTCATGTATGTGCTGGGGAGAAGGACTTGTCAAAGTCCCAAAAGAAATCAGGATCTCCCATTTGAAGAACACGTGGCGAGTGATCACGGTTCAGAGAAAACTTTGAAAGGTTGTAGGCTGTCAGATCCAGGGAGGATCTGAATCGTAGATCTAGAGTCACTGGATTTCGGGAGTCAGAGATTCAAAGGAAAAGGGAGGAGACAACACTCCATATCCCCGAATCATGAAATACGAAGGATTCAAAGGAGTAGTCCTAGGTCATAGGACAGGGTTACATGGAGAAGGATTAAGGGAGGAGCCAAAGAGTCGTTAGGCCCATTTTTATATTTCGGCAATTCTGAGGACAAGTAGCTAGGGCACTTTGCGTTGAAAACCCCGAAGTCATGAAACACGACATGTCTTTGGAGTAGGTTGTGGTCACGGAGGAAGCAGTCACATGGACCGAGATTTGGGCAGGGGATAATCGTCGTTGAGCCCAGTTTGATATTCGGGGATTGAAGAGTCAAGAGAGTCGAAATTAGGATTCACAAAGTCGCGAAATGAGAAAAGCGCCCTATGGGCTCAGCGAGTGGTCATAGGTGGTGGTCGCGTGCAGGAGGGGCCTAGCCCGAGGGCTAGCACTCACACTGTTTTGAATTAGCGCCCAACGCATAGAAATAGGGTGGGTCTTTTGCAGGACCTACGCGTGAAGTTTGAAGGACCTGTGGATTCGTTGAAGGGTCCAGCAGGGAACCAAAGGAGCCACTTCTGCTCAAATTAGAGGAGGAAGAACGATCCAGTGACCGAGAGGTCACAGACCTAGTCGGGGTAAGGGGTTTACATCATCCAAACATGGACACATTGGATTGCTCAAACCCTTCTTATGTGCATGATGCAAAGGCATTATTTGATAGATATGTAACAACATGGAATCCATGTGATATTCATAGACAAAACATAATGGTTCCTTCAAGCCTAAATGATGATCCATGCTTGTTAAATAGTGAAAAAATTCTCTCTTCCAATCCTCATGATGATTATGAGCATTTGTTGAATTGTGTTCAAAGACATACAAAGTGCAGTGCAAATTTTTGTTTGCAAAAAAAAGGTTCTATTCTCACATGTAGATACAATTCTCCATGGGAGGTTTGTGATGATTCAATATTGTTCATATATGAGAAAGGGAAAAATAAATATGGGCCTGCACGAAATGATGATAGGATAAATGTATATATTGTTGATATTCTTTCAATGTGGTGCACTAATGTCGATTTTCAGCCAATGGTTTCTCATCATGATATCTTGGAATATATTGCAAAGTATGCTTCCAAAGTGGAAAAGAGCTTGGAAATATATCAAGATATGTTGACTAGATTTCAAATGCAAGTGGCTCAGAAGCTTCTGCATTGTGTGCATACAGAAAGTTCCTTGCAGAAACCCTTGTTGATCATGACATTGGAGCATACAAAACCTTCCATATGGTATTAAAGATACCTCTTGTTGTTTGTAGTAGGAATTTTTTTTTCCTTAAATGTTGGTAGAAAGGTATTCAAGAAAGTATCTAATGATCCCCATCAATTTTCATCTCCAGATAATTTTGTTCAAATATATCAAAATCGTCCTTCTTTTCTTGAACATTTGTCTGTGATAGAAATAACAAGATCTTGGACCTTTGATGCAAAATGTAAGAAAGAACCATGGAAACATAGAGATGTTCATGTCATTTTTCGAGTTTGATCGTGTTTTTATTCTATTCCCAACACTACAAGGAGAAGACCCTCTAGCAGAGGTTTTTGCGAAAGCCCCTATAAAAATAGCCCAAAAATTTGTTTATAGCAGAAGATTCTAGCGGTAATAGGTTTTAGCGAAAGTTTTTTCACAGTGCTTTAATAAATACTGAGTGCATCGATGCGTTTATAATAATGATGCATCGATGCTCTAACACTTGGTGCACCGCGGTAGGGTTATTTAAAAAAAAATATACTCTGGTGTGCTCCTTAAATAATGACTCACCGATGCTCTAACACATGGTGCACCGTGGGAAGGTTATTTAAAAAACAATATACTCCGATGCACTCCTTAAATATTGACGTACCTGTGTTGTAACAAAATGACACACCATGGTAGGGTTATTTCAAAAAAATATACTCTGGTGCGCTATATAAATACTGACACACCGTGGTAGGGTTATTAAAAAAATATATTGTAGTGCACGTCTTAAATACGGGCCCGCCAGTGCTCCATGTTACTCTAAAAAATAACGCATCTTGGCAAGGTGTTGATGGAAAAAAATGACCATGTTCAATATCATAGGTAAATCATCCATTCAGGGTCCCAATTAGACCCTAATCCGTTGAAATGGTGATTCCGCCTGGTTCTATGGGTCTCCAATTACCCTTGTCCTAAGACTAGCCTAATCTAATTTTAATCTAATTTGGACTATTTTATATATATACAAAGTTATATACACAGTCTTCTATCCGCTAATATATATTGTTACCTTCTTTTATCAGTAGACATAAGGAAATGGATTACTCTCTTACAACATGCTTGCAAGAAAGAAACCCTAAGGCTAACACAAGGGATCAACTATGCCACAATGGATTTTTCTCTTGCGAAAGGAGACTTTATGGACTTAAATGCAAATTCATCTTTAATCTATGATGCAAGTTAACAAAAATGAAAACCTATCTTAATCAAGAGAAGGATATATTTACTCCTAATCAAGAGCAATGATATCTAATAAGAAGAGGGAAGGACTGTAATTGTAATTGGGGTTAAGATGGACCTATAAATCATCAAAATAGTTCAAGGATTTATAGGTTGTTCAATCAAATACACAATGAAATTATTCTGATAAATAGTTATCAAAAACCTCATGTATATACCCAAATACAATCATGTAAAATGAATTCATTGTGAGATTTATATTGAACTAATGAAATAGTTCATTTTAATCCAATATAAAAGAAATCAAGACAAGTTTGAAAATGATCAATAAATAGTTATTAATCACTACAAACTAATATCCATGAAATCATAATCAATCTTGGTTCAAATCTTGTGCATCCTTGTAAATATAGATTTAAACAAAGAATTCATCAACATAAAACAAATGAGATCCGTAATAATGCTCATATCAATTGTCAATACACTAATGAAACATAATTCAAACCAAAATGAAAAACAATTACCAAAGAGTTAAGTTTGCAAATCAAATACAACAGTGTAATGAAATGAAAACTTATTATTATTAGCTCCAAAAGTTGTCATACATTCCTCTCCATTTTCAGATATGGAACCCACATTACACAAGAATAATCCTAGTTTTATACAACATTTTCCACCTAGGTCGAATCCCTCTTGAGTTGGTGAAAACTTGCTCAAGGATCAACTATAGAATTCAGAACAAAATCAACTACATAATTTGCAAAATGTTAATTCTAGAAGAAACCTACCCCGAAAACACATCATATCTCCCAAACGATTGAACCTCTTCACAAGTAATCATAGGATAAGGTAAATGGGCTTGGTTCTGAGGTGGGTTTTCAACTGCTTGAAGAGATTCATCATCGATCTCTCAAAAATCGACCTATAAAAATGCTTCCTGTGAACTGACATAACAACAAATATGGCCCGCCTCCTTTGTGATAAGATTTATCCCAAATGGTTGAGATTCTGGGAGAATCCTGTAAGATAAGGTAATTGACCCTTTTTATGAAGTGGGTTTTCAACCGTTTCACTAGATTCCTCTTGGTTTGATTATAATCTATGTTTGAAGTTAGCCTCCTGAAATCGACCCAAAATCTGATCCGACTCACTCAGATCATGATTTCTCCAAATATATTCACTTTCTGAGAAAATCCTATGGAGGTTAAGTAAAGTGTCCTGTTTTGGAAGTGGGTTTCAAACTGTTTTTGAAATAATTCACTTTTGGTCGGGATTGAATATAGAAAATTGTCTCCTGAAGATTGATGCATTTCTAATCTGGGAACATCCATGCCACTATGATAATTATTTCTCCCCATCTGTTCATTTTCTGAGGAAATAATTTGGAGGTTAGGTAAATCTATCCATTTTGGAAGTGGGTTTTCAACAATTTGAATAGATTCCTCACCGTTTGTTCATAATGAAAGCTGGAAGATAACCTCTCGATGCAAATTTTTCATTTGATGTTGCCCAAACATTATGCCATGTAGAAATGAATAATTTTAACTGAATGAATTATTTTGGGCATATCTTGGAGACTATAGTTGAACTGCAGATCTGTAATATAAATTTGTAACAAAAAAAATTAAATTAATAACAAAAATTGTTGACAAAGTGTCCTCAGACATGTAATTTTATTAATAAGGAAAAAGTGATTACAATCTGAAGTGAGAACTCATAATCTACTTGTTAACCTCACTTGAAGAAGGAGCTTGTTTATATAGCTCAAATCTAAACTAAAACTAGGAGAACAACCAATCACATAATCATATGAGTATGATAGGTGTCCTTTATATAGAAGCTAGGTGTTCTTATCCTAACAAACTAGAATAAACTAGTTTCTAAAAACATTTATACTAGAAAATACTTAGACTATAGATCTTTAGGATTATGAGGCTAACAATCCCCCCTTTAATCCAAAAGTTCATTTTTACAAATACCAATTTCATCTCTAAAATTAGTGAACTTTATTCTACCAAGAGGTTTGGTAAAAATACCTGAAGTTTGATCTTCAGATGAACATAACTGAGGCTTGATGACATCTTTGCTGATGAACGATCTGATGAAGTGGTACTTGGTGTTGACATGTTTACTATTTGAATGAAATACTGGATTCTTGGCCATATTTATTGTTGACTGACTGTCGATCAATAAAGTAGTTGGTGATTTCTGAGTTTCACCAAGATCCTGTAAAATTCTGCGTAGCCATACAATCTCACATGCTGCTTCGCAAGCTAATATGTACTCTGCCTCTGTTGAAGAATTGGCAATTGTTGTCTGCTTTTTGCAATTCCAAGATACTTCTTTTGAACCCATATTCATTAAATAACCTGAAGTGGATGTTCTATAATCAATGTCACCTACAAAATCAACATCTAAATATCCAACACGTGTAAAAATTTTGTTCCTTTTGTAGAGAAGACCAAAGTCTTTTGTACCTTGAATGTATCTTAGTACCATTTTCGCTGAATTCCAGTGACTTTCCCTTGGTTCCTGCATAAACCTTGAAAGTATACTGACTGAATATGACAAATTTGGTCGAGTATTTGTCAAATAAATGAGACTTCCAACCAATTTACTGTACTTTGTACTGTTTACCAATCCCCCCCCCCTTCAAATTTTGAAAGTTTCAATTTCTGCTCCATGGGGGTAAGAGAAGGTTTACAATATTCCATGCCAAATTTCTTTAACAATT
>ML788959.1:220006-236778 GCA_009831015.1 Picea engelmannii
CTCATGTTTGCTTCTCGTTAGATGCAAACTTTCCACCACTCTAGGATCTACATAACTATGGCTAGCCCCTGAATCAATTAAAATAACAAGTGGTTGGTTGTTGATCGTACCTTCCACTTCAATCATGTGCAATTGAAATTCTGCTTGCTTGTTGTCCAGGGCTACGTAGATCCTCAGCATTTTGCTACCCATATTCCCCACTGTTTCATCTTGCTGAACAATATGTACAGTTCTCGCTTTACCATTTTTATGGGGACAATCTCTGTACTTGTGGTTTCCTTGACATCCCCAACACTGAATGGGCGTCTGTCTCTGTCTTTGTGATCCCTCTTCATTCATTCTCGGCTCTCTAAACGATGGCTGTCCCTGAAGACTATTTCTAAACAAGGAAGGCTTGTTTCCCTTCTGCCTCTGTTCTTTTTTAAACTTCCTCTGATCATTCCAAACCTTCCGAAGGATAGGCCTTTCTCCTTGCTGTTCATACAAGCATTTTTCCCTTCTTATGGTTTCTTCCATGGTCTTAGGATCGTCATATTGAATCTTGTCACTCATGGAAGGTGGCAGTCCACTCAGATATCTTTGAATCTTGACAGCCTCATCTTTGATGAATGGAACATACTTCAGTAGTTCTAGAAAATTTCGTTCATACTCATCAATAGTCATGTTGTCTAGCTTGAGTTCGAAGAACTCCTTCATCTTTCTATCATAGTATCTTTTAGTCGGGTATTTATTCTCGAAATACCTCTTAAATTCCTTCCAAGTGACCTCTTTCTCTCTGATGTGCTGCACTTGCACAAAGTAATCCCACCACATGGATGCTTTTCCTTTCAGTTGGTACATTGCAATTCTTCCTTCTGCATGGGTAGAATAATTCTGCAGTTGGAAGTATTTCTTCATGCCAAGCAACCAGGTCTCGACATCTTCCTCCTTATGTTCTCCATCGAATGTTGGAGGATTAATCTTGTTCATCTCCCCTTTCAATTCCTCCTTTCCAAATTTTCGATGTTTTCTGGTAGGGGATGGGCTTGAACTACTGTGTGTCTCCCTGTCAGAATGTCTTTGGGAGCGACTAAGATGTCGGCTACCACTCCTTGACCTACATCTTCTCTCATGGGTTTTGCGACTCTCTGTCGTACTTGAGTCTCTTCCCTTCTTGAGTTTCTTCTCTATTCTTTCCATGGTCTTAAAATTTTTTAAGTTTAATTCACCTTGTCGATCCCTGACTTTCATGAGCTTTCGATTATCATCTCGGTGAGCCTTGGCCTCTCTTTGCAATCCTTCAATGATTTTCATTATGTGTCCTTCCTTATCCTTCTCTTTTCCATTCCCATTGGAGTTCATTCCTTTGATTCCCAGGTTGACTTCCTTTCCTTCCTGTTCATCATCTGTTTCGGGGGTAATCTGCACCTTTTCCCACTCCATACTCGGCGTTGGTTAATTGGAGTCCTGACCTTCGTTGAACTCTGCACACGCACTGTGCAATTAAATTCGAAGTTTTTCAGGCCATTAAACCTTTAGGAACAATCCATAACATTTATAAGCCTATACGAACAAGAACGAAAGACATTTCGATTCAAATAAGTTTTCTGAGCTCTCGTTCGGTTCTACAATTTTTGTGTTTTTGAAACTTTCATTTTCAACACTTCGGGATTTCAGGACTTCGAGTTTCGGGGTTTCGGTCCATGAGGCTTTCAAACTTTCTTTCCTTTCCAACCCCCAACTTCCGAAATTCCGACTTACTTTACCCTCCGGGCCACATAGCACAGTGGTCACCCACAACTGTGGTGGCACATAGCACGTTCATGAGGGTCTGCGTCGCTTTTAACGACGTCATCGGGTCCACCACTCTCACTTTTCTTCTCGACCCACTGGCACGTGGTACGCATTCATGTGTCCACTTCTATTCCTAGTAAAATCCAATGGTCAGATCTTTCTTAGATCTATAGCGCAGATTCTTTCGGCGTTTCGGGCATCAAAAGTTCATGCATCCACACATATTGAACTTCCATTTGCCGAAATCACGAAATCACTGTCTAATAACTTACTTGATCCAACGGTCAATTTCTTCTCCCCACGATCTACGGTGTAGATTGTTTCGGGATTTCGGGTTTCGAAGGTGTTCACCTCTTCTCACCTCCCATCTCCCAAAACGTCGATTTTTTCCTGGGAAATCAACGGTCCCGATCTCTCTTAGATCGACAGTTACGATTCAATCATGAATTCGTGTTTTTTGAATTCTCACGAACTCACCCGTTGACTATTTTCAAATTACGAGTCAGCGAAAGGCTGATCGCTCTCCACACGTTCTTTCTGATGGATGGTCCTGACTAATTCAGGATTTCACGTATCGTGATTTTCACACTCCTGTGCAATTCCAAAGGGCTTTAAACCCCGTCCACACTTTCCATATCTAATAGTCACGAGGGTTCACCTTCCCTCCCAAACATATCCTAAAGCTCCTACACTTCTGGTGTGGATTCCTCTCTCCCTATGGACTTATACCACACTGGCTGCGGTTTCATAATGCCGCTATACCTCTTGAGCTTAAAAACTCGTCAAGTAACTCCTTGACACTTTGGAGCAAACCAGGGTCCAAAATTGGCCTTCCAGACCCAATTTCCCCTCGCATTCTCGGTCCAAAGACTGCTCCACTGGCCCATCTAGGCTCAGTGTCGAAACCTTGGCTCTGATACCAAACTGTAGTGCACCTTTTCTTCTACTAAGGATTAATCGCTATTAAAAGAAGATTATAACACCACTCTCTACATAACTCATATAGGTACTATATGATCCACATGCATTCAAAAAATAAACACATTTAAGAACAGAGTAAAACATATTATTTACTGCTATAATTAACAATCCATAGCGTTTCATATTAATTCATATACACAGCGGAAATCATGATAACATAAGAAGCACAGTCCTGCAAAACATGATTAAGGCATATTTAGATACTTATCTTTTAACAATGGTAGATTCCACCAACCAAGTGCAGGCCTTCCACGAACCTCCCAGCCTTAGACCGCACTTCTCATTAGCTCAGCAATGGGTCACCCCCGAGCTGGGACTAAGCTCCATCCCAAGGCAAGGAATTCTAGGCTAGGTTGAGGTTATAGGGAAAACAACACATAAAATCTGGAAGGATTCTTCCCAGGATGCCATCTTACGCCCACTACTACTAGAATCTCATTCCCCACATGCCTGTTCCACCCAGGAGTATACACCTTCAGAAGCACAGTCCATTTGTGCTAAGCTCCCCTTATTTCTGGGTCTCGGTAACAGGGCGGATCAGGAAGTCTCAGAGCCTGAAGCTGGTGCTAGATACTCTCTGGAAGAAACCTCTTCCAACAACATCCACCTCCCTCACCTAGAGGGAGATCACACACAGGCTCAATCACAACTCGTGCTGGCCATCAAGCCACACACAGTCTAGCTCCGCGTGGTCACCATAGCCAACTGGAAATACAAACACGACCTCTCAAACAGGCTCAACAATGGCTCGAGGCCTCACAGTGATGGTTCACAGGAATGCGTGATGAGTAATTCCTGCAAGGGATGACACACACTCCACGACTCAGAACTGAGGGTGAGATCAGCTCTTCAGAAACAACACAGGCTTTCCCACTGGTTCAACAATGGCGGAATGGTTCAGGGTATTGACTTCGGAATAGAGCCTCCATGCATAGGCTCGATCAATCAGACAGAGGATGTGCACGGACTATCAAAGACAATACGTGGTTCTCGACTCTCAGAAACACACGAGGTATTCTTGCAGAGGTTGGGTTGGTTGTACTGTTCAACGCTCCCTACACACTCAGGTAGTCAGGTGGAATGGAGGAGAGAGAGAGAGAGAGAGAGAGAGAGAGAGAGAGAGAGAGAGCCCCCTCTCATGGCTCATCTCAGCTATTTTATTTGCATGCACCAGGGTGGACACTTGTCACCCTTGGAACTGCACGTGTTCCATCAGCATGCATCCCCTTTGCATGCTTTCCCTTGCTAGGAACTTAGGATAAAAGTGAAAACATAAAATGCACATGTTCTTTTGGAATAATATTAAATATTATTACTCCCAAGATTAATCTCCCTAGGCCAAACGCTTAGCCCCTTTTTCCCACTTTCCAGCTCCTAATTCCTTACCCTCTCTATGGATGCTTAGTCCCCCTTCACTCATTCATCATGGTCGGCTTGCACCTGGCAGTGTTTATATTTTATTAATTGTTCTGCATGATTACATATGCAACAACAGGCTCCTGGCCTTCAACACTTAGGCTTCCTGGCCTAACAAACACATAAGCCTCCAACTTGTAAGAGCTCGGCTCACCAGCCTATAAAACACAATTACAATTCCTTTCAGAACATGGTTTACTACGGGGCTCAGCCTTGGGGACACTACAAGATCACCATTCATGAAGGCACTTTGGACATCCATTTGATGTAATTTATAACCATTATGTGTAGCCAAATTGATAACCATCCTTATAGTATTCCATTTATTTGTGGGTGCAAAAGTTTCTTCATAATCAATTCCTTCCTATTGAACAAAACCTTTAGCAACAAGTCTTGATTTGTACTTGTCAATTTTACCATTGGGCTTATACTTTACTTGATAAACCACTTTACAACCAATGTGATTATCATCATGTGGACAATCAACTAAGTTCCAAGTCCCATTTGCAAGTACTGAATCATATTCATTAATCATTGCTTCCTGCCATTCTTTATGTCCAGCTGTTTCAACAAAAGAAGTAGGTTATTGGAAGCATGAGAAAATTTTACTTCTGCTCTTGAAGATCCCCTAGTTCCTGTTTTGTTAATTTCATCTGAATGAACATATTTGAGAAGTTGCTCGATCCACTTTGGCTTCTTATGTTGGGGGGATTGTGGATTTGAATCATGATTATTATTGAAAAGAGGATTTTCAAAAAATGAAGCTCTTCTTTCGTTTGAAAATTTGAGGTTGGAGAAGATTCTTTTGAAGATTTGGTATCAGAAGAGTCTTTTGTAGTTTCATTATCAAATGAATCAGAAGAACTTTTTGGTAAAGAGATGTCTTCTTGATAAACAAGTCTTTTTCAAACCAAAATGTTTTCTTTGACTTGTTCAACTTACCTTTACCCTTAGTGTTTTTCTTCTCTAAATGACTAAGGAGATGATTAATCTCATCAAAACTATTACTTTTAGTTTCATCAAAAATTACATCTCTACTGACAATGGATTTTCCATTTGAAAGAAACCTACACCCTTTCTTTTCATCAGAGTATCCAATGAAGGTACACTTCATACTTCGATTTTCTAATTTAGTGCTCTTTTCCTTAAGAACTAAAGCATAACATGTTGAGCCAAAAAACCTAAGATGGTTTACCTTGGGTTTAAAACCGTACCAATATTCATAAGGTGTTTTTCCATCTAAAGCTTCTGTAGGTGATCGATTTCTGAGATAAACTATAGTATGAACTGCTTCAGCCCAATATTTTGTGCTCAACCCTTTAAACTGCATCATAGATCTTGCCATGCCCATGCGAGTTTTGTTCATCCTTTCAATAAATCCAATCTGCTCTGGAGTATAGGAATTAGTTAGTTTCCTCTTAATTCCATTGTCATGACAATAATCATTGAATTCAGTTGAAGTGAATTTGCCTCCATTATTTGTTCTCAAAGATGCAACCTTTTCTCTTGTTGCATTTTCAACCATGTGTTGAAAATTTACAAACTTTTCAAAAGATTCAGACTTTTCCTTTAAAAAGTATACCCATGTCATTCTAGTGTGGTCATCAATGAACAATATAAAGTATCGACATCCACCAAAAGAAGATTCCATTGGACCACATATATCACTGTGAATCAACTCCAAATACTTTGTTGCTCACCATGAGTTGGTTGGAAAATATTCTCGCTTTTGCTTGCCAAAAATACAAGCTTCACACTTATAATTTTCTCTCTTGAAAGTTGGCAAACCATTTACCAAATCTTGGGACTTAAGTTTCAAGAGATTATCAAAGTTTAAGTGACCAAATCTAAAATTCCATAATCTGAATGAAGACATTTCAGTATTCATTGCTGCTACAAAATCAAGCTTTCTTGGGATAAATTTTCCTTTCATTCTTAGCAATTTTCCATCTTCATATCCTGTCATAATTGTTTTCAAGTTATAGTTCTCTGAATTAATTTGGACCAAACCATCTTGCATGACGATTTGATGTCCATCTTGTCTGATTGTGACTAAGGATAACAATTTTTTCTTAAACGCTGGTACATACCAAACATTTGAAATCCATTTTTCACCAATTCCAGGGAGAAAGACTTTCACTGAACCTTTTCCTTGAGGTATATGAGTTGTATCATCAGCTAAATAAATGGGATTTAGTTGAACATGTTGATAATTTCAAAAATAGTCTATGCGATAAGTCATATGTTGAGTAGCCCCTGTGTCCAATATCCAATCATTTTCAAATGAATCTTCTTATTGAACTACTATAAAAACATATTCATATTGATCATCCCGGTAATCTTGATCCTCTGCATATTGAGCTAATGGTTGAGAATTTGAATTTGGCGTTTGCTTAAACTTTGGTAATTTAGCATTGCTTGTAAGACAATTTTATGCATAATGACCCATCTTTAAACATCTTTTACATCTCACTTGACTAGAATTTCCAACTCTTCCCGAATGCACATTATTATTGGGAGGATTACTTTGAAAATTTTGTTGATTAAAATTGCTATGACCTCTACCTTGATCATGACCTCTGCCACGACCTTGATTAGAAGACTGATTCTGAAAATTTCCAAAATTTGATTTTCTTGTTCCTTTAGAACTTTCAACTTTAGTGAAAAGAAGATCTTCTCTTGATTTTTTTTATTTTCCAAAAGATTTACTATGTTGAGCCAATAATTAACTAAGTGACTCAAAAGTTACAGTTGATAACTTATCAGTTATTTCCAAAGTCTCAAGAAAATTCTTATAATATTGAGGCAAGCCATTTATCACAATGGAAACTAGAAAACTATCTTCAAGTTTAGGAAAACCACCTTTGATGATTTCCTGATGAATGTTCTTAATTCTTGAAATGTATTATAATACATCACCATTATCTGCTAATCTTTGTTTAAGAAATTTCATTTGTAGATCAACTCTATGATGCAATAGGAGTATCAAAAATATTTTTGAACAGATTCCAAGCAGACCATGCATCTTTGGAATTCTCAATATGAACAAACATGTGTTCAGTTACAAACGAGTGCAACAAAGAAAGTGCCTTTTCATCTTTTAAATGCCATTTTGCTAAAGAAGTAGCGTCAATTTTCTTAGTTGGAGCAGTATCACCATAAAAAATATCACGCCATAATTCATTATAAATCAAAGTGTTCTGCATGTGTCGACTCCAAGATTTGTAATTCTTGGGTCCATCTAACTTATCTGATTTTGTGAATAGATTGATTAATTTTGACACGATGGTAGATTTCCTTATTGCAAGATTTGCAGGTTAATGATCACACCACCACACTGAATAATACTCAAAACATTAAAACATATATACAAGGAATCAAAAATAAAGAGTACACAATCCACACAAAAGAGAACTTTTAAGGACTTGGCCTTGACCCTTTAAAAGTCTCGTTGGAAAAAAGAGTTTGAGAGAGTATTTCATTGGACTCTTCTCAACTTATGAGCTTCAAGGTTACAATCAAAACTTTCTAAATTTGACCCTTCAAGAATTATATCCTTTTACAAATAGCAAAAATTCCTCCCGCAGAAGTAGTGAAGTCTTCAATTTTTTTTTAAACCAAATCCTCAATACAAAAGTCCTTCTTTTAAAAAAAAACATTATTTAATGTAAAATCCACTTATCACTCCACTTTGGAAAATGACATATGTCCTTTCTTTACTTCATAAAAAAAAACATGTTTTGCCATTAAAAAATTGATTTGAGATATATCAACTCCAATATAAATTAACTATGATTAGTTTCACTTCTTTCCACAACATTTGACACGTTGAGATCAGAGATTTCGAAGTCCAGAGGCACGTTGAACCCAATTGCGCAATGATTTCCCTTGATGCTCGCCAGATTTCTTGGAGAGACTTTATTTGATCATGGATATGTATCCAAAGCATTAATGGGATCTTCACGATCTAGTTTTCCATCTCAGTGATCTCCTAACCTCTAAAACCACGATCTTGATCCACCAAGAACTACGATCTTATTTATGCTGGAGGATAGAAAATTGAATATGATGGAATTCGTTGAATGGAGGGTACACTGAATGGAGGGCAAAAATTTGTTGAATAAATTCATGAATTTGTTGAGGAAGAGAGGCCCGAATGTTTCTCCAATATTTTGGCTATAAAATGTGAT
The DNA here is from genome assembly GCA_009831015.1 of Picea engelmannii. Lineage (NCBI taxonomy): Eukaryota > Viridiplantae > Streptophyta > Pinopsida > Pinales > Pinaceae > Picea > Picea engelmannii. Next base: position 228,367 of record ML788959.1, read on the forward strand.
GGTTCTTTTCTTCCCCAATCACACTTCCTTTTGTTGCAAGTCAATGAAGATTTATTTTTTGCAGGTCATTGAAATTTGTTTTATGCAGGGTGCTAAAAATGATACCAGATCTCACATGCCTCCAAGATTCTACCTACTCTCACTGGTCAACTATTGAAAGGCGTCTCCTCTCAACATGAAACACTAACATTCCATGTGGTATTTTCCAGCAATCAACTAGTGAAAGGATCTCAACAACAATAGAAATTTGAGGTTCTCCCTGTCTAGCATCTTGGCCACCTCCAAGTCTTTGCACCCAATTAGAAAATTGATACCAGATCCACCAACAAGTGATACCAGATCTATGATACTAGATCTTCCCAATTCAAAAACTTGTTCTCAATCCTGTAAACAATCATAAGATAAATCACACAGGTACATAGAGAAATAAAAAGCATTTGTTTATAGATATGTGGAGAGAAAAAGCGTTGGAGACAGATCGTTGTTAGAGACTCTTCATTGCTGGTGTTTGAATGAAATGTTTCAATGGCTCAAGTGGTTGAAGACTGGTATAAGTGAATTCCCGAATTGGTGAGGCAAATTCCCATAAACTCGATTTTTAACTCATAGGTTCAATGGATTTCAACCATAAGAAATGCTGAGCAACAAATGCTAGGGGGATATTCACTCGTTCAAATCGAAACTGCAAACTTAAGCGATGGACACAAGCAGATCTCAAACAAAAAATATATCTTGAGATAGATTTTAAGAAGATCTAAAACAATTACAGTTCTTTACAAGAAATTGCCAGATTTGTAAGAAAATATGTCGCAATTTATACAAAAAAAGAGTCGTCTTATTGGATTATAGTTGATCTATTTGATTAACAAAATAGATCCGGTCAGAAATATAATCCCTTTTGGGAACAAAAGGAGAATATATCTGATACAAAAAAAAATTCAATGGCAGAAAATAATGATTTATCTTATCAAATTTTTCAAAACACAAACTGTTGTAATCAAAATAACCTTTTCCTTATTGAATTAACTACAAAATACCTCAGTACTGTTGTCCTTGAATTTGAAGAGATCCAGGTTGATGTCAAGGAGTCTTCCTTGCTTCCTCAATCCATCACCAATTCTCTTCCATCACAATTTCACCATGGCTATGAGACCATGTTGACAAAGTGTCCTCAGACATGTAATTTTATTAATAAGGAAAAAGTGATTACAATCTGAAGAGAGAACTCATAATCTACTTGTTAACCTCACTTGAAGAAGGAGCTTGTTTATATAGCTCAACTCTAAACTAAAACCTAGGAGAACAACCAATCACATAATCACATGAGTATGATAGGTGTCCTTTACATAGAATCTAGATTTCCTTATCCTAACAAACTAGAATAAACTAATTTCTAAAAACATTTATACTAGAAAATACTTAGACTACAAAACTTTAGTATTACGAGGCTAGCGAAAATCTATTAAAAGATGAACTACAAGATCTTCAAATCTTAATTAACCAAAATCAATTAATAAAATCAAATCTGATTGCTATCACATATTCTAAATATATGAGATTGGACATTATATTTTGAGATTTGAGAATATTTTGCAAACTTGAGGAAATTAATTTTATAAGATTTAATAAACACTCAATTGTTGGCAAATTTTAATCAACCAATAAACCATATTTTAGAATCACATGTTAATTATTGAATGATAAAAATATTCTTCATAATTTTGTTTAAGAACGAAGTGAATGTGAGGAATTCATATTAAAACTACTTCCAATAATTAACCAAGATGTTGTAATTTAATAATGTCCAATGAAAAACCAATCCAATCACCTAAATGATAAAATATTTACATGACTATATAAGAAAATCAAACCAAACCAATCATATCAAGAGGAAGATGACGAGAATGTCAAAAGGACAAACAATACAAAAAAAAAAGTAGAAATATAAAACCAAAAACAAATCAAGGTGACATTACCAAAATTAATAAGGGGACCCCTTTAATTTTTAAGAAAATTATGGGGGTGTTGTGGCCATAACAATTGGCGACACACGTGGATGAAGCAATTATATCTAGTGTATAAATAGTTGGATTAAGTTTACCAAATATCGAAATGAAATCTTTCAAAATTTTCTTGCACACTATGCCATTCTGAAAGGTCCCACATAAGACAAAATCAAAGAAAAATAAGTTTTTAAATATAAAAGTACTTAAATGCCCAGTTGCAAGACAATGAATCCAAAAATAGGGAATATTTATTAACTTTTAATTACATCTCTATTATTTGATAGTAAAAATAGCTTAGAGGCTTTAAAGATTAGTATGCATATATTACCTCTTTTACCCGACATTGCTTCATTGCCAACAGACCTGTTCAGTACCCTGATGAAGTTGTCTTGATACCATGTATGCATTGAATCACTACCAACAAGTTTGTTCAGTACCCCAATGAGTTTGCATACACTTCCCACACATATGTGCTTTCAACTTTCTTACCAACCTTTTTATTAACATATTTTAAGATTTTTTTTTAGCAATTGGGTGAAGAAAGCAGGGTGGTATGAGAGGTATTCTATTTAAAGAAATAGATATGAGACTATTTAAGTTTGAACCCACTAGTCTTCTCTTCATCCACCAAAGTAGAGGCTTTAATTGTGGAGGGATATGAGAGTTATTCTATTTAAAGAAATATATATGAGACTATTTAAGTTTGAACCCACTAGTCTTCTCTTCATCCACCAAAGTAGAGGCTTTAATTGTGGAGGGGTATGGGAGGGATTCAAAGTAAACACTGTAGAAAATTCTTTCCTTTATAAAAGTGAACTTATAATACTTGAAACATATCTTAGTGTTCCCCATAGATAACAATTGATGTACAAGAAAAGTGAAAACTAGGTATAGATGACCTTTAGATAAATGAACTCCTATTTAAAAAAATATATAGAGTAAGGATTACCCCATGTAAACCAACTTGCATAGCTTAGAAATTTCTTCCCTCATATAAATTTTAGAAATGTCACGAAATCAAATCAAGATTAAGAGTGAAGAGAAGCTAGTCAAATGCAAACAAATCAATTTTATGCTAAAAGTGAAATTAAATCACCAATCAAAAGAAACTACAAACTTGAAAGAAAGAAGAAACTAGTAAGCCATGAATTCAAGAAAGACAATAAGACAAAAAATAAAAGAAATATCTCAGCATAAGAAAGAAAATTGATATTTGTTTCAATTATGTTGATATCTAGATGGATTATATGTTGGATCATGTTGTCATTGATGCCAATGGTTTGATTGATTGATGTCAAAAGATTGATTGAATGATGATTGATGTAATGTAATATGTATTTTCCTTGATGAGAATGCATAGATGAAGATGGATCAATGAGTTGTCATTGATATGATGAAGATAGATCAATGGGTTGTCATTGATACATGATGAAGATGGATCAATGTGGTTTGATTGATATATGATGCATAGTTGATGTATATGATGCAATGGTGGATTGATGCAAAGATGAATCATTATTGTCTTATCATGATTGATAAGGTGCACAAATGGATGAACTCCAAAGTGGTCCCCTTATGGTGAAAGCCCTCACGGGAAGGCACTTTTTGGATTGAGTTATCCTAGAAAAATGGTTGGAGGACCCATGATTGTATGTGGAATAATGAGATGAAGATCAATGAAGTTGTTGGTGAAACTATCCTATATGGATAATGCTTGTCATTCCATTTATGGTGGTATGTGGAATGTCACATAAATCCTCACGGTTTGAGAGTTATGGCCTTATGAAGTTGGAGGACCCCTATATGAAGGCTTGCAGCCCTCAAGGTCAAAGAAGTCAAAGTGACCTAAAAGAAGAAATCATTAGTTAAATGATAAAGTAAAGTGAAAAAGTCAAGGTGGATTATTTAAATAATAAAGAGAAGTGACAAAATCAAGAAAGATTATTTAAATGATAAAATAAGGTGATAAAATCAAGAAGGAATATTTAAATGATAAAGTATTGGAAAAATTTCTATTTATGGAAAGTGGTTAACCCTAAAATAAGGAAAATAGGTTAAGTGACCTAGAAATTGGTTAAGTGACCTAAATATGGGTTAAGTGACTTAGAGGATGAAAGTATAAATAAGATAGCAATGGTCTCTTGTAGATTATCCTTTTTGTGGATCAATGGAGAGCTTCTTGGGAGATTATCTTTTGGAGTATTGATGGAGAGCTTCTTATGAGAGATTCTTGTGAGAGCATATTTGGTGTGGATCTCTTGAGCATGATTGAATATCTATTCTGAGAAAGAGAGCGTGAGGAGGATCTCATGGACGCATCAAAGTTTCAACAATGTCGGAGAACTTGATGGAAAAAGTCTCGGAGCTTCAGAAACCCTAGTTTTTGAGGTGTACATGGGCTGTAATGGGCCAGGGTGCGTACACATGTGGGCTATATGAGGAAAGGGCACGTACAGTGATAAAATCATGGAGATTTGTGTTTGAGCTGATGATTGCCTATTGAAGACTGTGGCAGGTCCCAGATCTGCATTCTATGGGCTCAGATTTCCCACTGAGACACTGGTATGGTTACATTATTGTCTTGATGGATACTGTTGTTTGATGTGTTGTGAATGCTTAGGGAATTCTTGGTATGGATTCTATGATGTGGTTCAGTTTGGTTGATTTGGTTGATGGAGTGAGCAATACTCTTGTGATTTAGTGGTGACATGATTTCTATGGTATACTAGTTGTTTATACTTGATTGAGATAGCATTCATATTGATTGATTGTGGAGCATGAGTAGACTATTGGAAAGCTTGGATGTGTTGTGACTGGCTGGTGGTCAGATTGGATAGTTAGAGATAGAAGAGAATGATATATTGGTTGTAGAGGATCTGAGTTGATCTTGAAGAATAAACCCTAATAGTTCAGAAGCTATACACAGGTTGTTGTATACATTGGCCGGGTGCATACGCGGGTTGTAGTGAGCCAGAGTGCATACACACGTGGGTTGCACTATTGATAGGTCACATACCTGTTGATAGATTGATATCTGTTGAGGATTGTTGCCTCATCTCAGTTGATGTTGAGAATGCAAGCTGAGTCTTGCATATAGAGCTAGTGCTCTTGTAGAGTTGTACTCTATTCAGTTGTTTCTGGAAAACCCCCAGATTCTTGTCCGTAATAAAAAGAAAAATTGTACATACATCTTGTGTTCTTTGTGTTCCTTGTGGTGATTACTTGTTGATGATATGTTGCTGATATATGTTTACATCTAACTGGTTATAAATGACAACAATGGGTAATGAGTAAATGTTGAATGTTAACTAAGGAGTTTTGTGTAAAAGGGAAGTTTTGGGAAAAAGAGACCATTCACCCCCCCTTCTAAGTGTGGTAGGTGTGTCCAACAATTGGTATCAGAGCGGGCCTTCACTACAATCCTTAACAAGCTTGAAGGAGATCCATAGACACACAAATGGATGATGAAGTTCCAATCCTTGATGAGGAAAACTATTCTACTTGGAGAATAGAGATGAGATTACATTTGAAGACAATGGGAGCAACGATTTGGAAGGAAGCCATTGGTGGATCAGTTCCATTGAAGAACAAGTCAAAATTTGCAGCTCAAAGGGAAGGAAAGAAGAATGATGCATTGGCTCTCAAGACCATTCTTAGTGGAATCTCAAGCCCTACCAAAGAGAGCATGGAAGGATGCATTTCTTCCAAGGATCTATGGCTAAAGCTAGAGGAGACATATCAAAGCAAGAAGGAGAAGAAAGACATTGAAGACAACTCCATCAAGACACATGAAGGTAAAGAATCTCCAAAAATTCTTGGTTGCATTATTTCTAAAAGTGATGATGTTGGCAAAAAGGAAGATCTTGAAGACATTTCAAATGAAGGCAAATAATCATGTGATGATGTTGACAAAATGGATGAAGGTAAAGAATCTACACAAACCCTTGATTGCAATAATTCAAAATGTGATGATGTTGAATTTTTCTCTACAAGTGAAGAAGAAAATCTAGAAGTAGTTTGGATAAAATCAATTGATTGTTATCCCATGGAACAAGTAGAGGAAAAACTATTGGAGCTTAAAGAGAAAGTTGAAAGAGGTCTATATGAATATAGCAATGACCACTATTATATAGACTATAGCTATCTTTCAGATAACACTAAAAAGTTTCTCAAGAAGAGTCAAAAACACATCTTGAAGTTAAAAGAAATGCTCAAAGAATTAGAAGAAAGTAGTAAGACTCAATTAGAAGAAAAGGAAGAAGAGATCACAAGACTAAATAATGGAAAAGAAGATATGAATGTAGATGATGAGATTATAAAAAGTTTTGAAATCATTGTCCATCTCAAGACCCAAATTGAAGAAGCCAAAAGAATAGAGGAACTATTGAAGAGTCAAATAAATGAAAAGGAAGAGTCATGTTGTAAGTTAGAAGCTGAAATTGTTGACCTTAGAAAGAAGGTAGAAAAGTCAAACAAATTCTTGAATAGCTCACGAATCTTGGATGAGATCTTTGAAAGGAAAATATCACCATGTGATAAATCAGGACTTGGATACAAAGGAGAAGCTACACATGCTGATGCAAGCACCTCAAAGAAGCATGAGGTAAGTCCATCAAAGAAGGAAGACAATGTTGCAAAACAACCATCTACACAAGGAAAAGAAAATTTCAAAAGAACAAAGCAAGGAAGACATCAAGAAGCTATTCTTGGGACACCAAAGAAAATGTATGAAAGTGTTTTTCATGGGCATTGTTATTCATATAATGGATATGGTCACAAAGCTTTTGAATGTAGATCTTATGAAAGGAGATATAATGGAAGATTTTATAACACTATGAGGTGTTGGGGATGCAATCAAGTAGGACACATTGCTATTCAATGTAACACCATGAGATGCTACAGTTGTAGTGGATTTGGCCACAAATCCCAGGAGTGATGGAACATAAGAATAAAGTCCATGATGAGGACTGCACATAGCATGGCTAGAAGAAGGAATGAAGTAAGGAAGGGATACGTATTTGAAAAGATAGATGTTTAGAGTTCAAGTTCTGAGGAGTAGGTACATCTATAGAAGTGGGTGAAGAATACAAAGCAACCATAAGAGAATGAAAGACTGAAGGGAAGTTCAAAGTGTCATCTACTGAGGTATACATAGGTAATAGTGGTGACAATCACGTACATACACATACTGACCTTGAATAGGTTGCATACATATGCGAGATGTTGTGCAACAGACCACATATATGTGGTAAAGCTTTGGGAAAAAGGCAATGCACATGGTTTGCAGTTTCATGTGATGGTATAACTTTGTGATGCAGGGTCTAACATGGTTTATTGCAGGTTATGACATGGTTTATTGCAGGTTTTGACACTGTTTGCTATAGGTTTTCATGATTCTATATTGGATTATGTAAGGTGATGATGCAAAATAAAAACTTGGGTGCATGGTACTAACCCATGAGTATGGATTGATGCATTTTCTATTGAAGAACAATGCTAGTTATGAAAGTGAAGTTGTGACACCTTGGTTATGTGATATATCTTGATGATGTATTGGAAGCTTACTTTTTGGAAAGCTTGATGCATGCATTTAGCATATGGATGGGATACACATTGGGACATGTGGTTGTTGAGTTGATCATGTTGAACATAATTGTTGATCTATAGTTGATGCATGATTGGTACTTTTCTAGTACATTGGTAGAGGCACCTACTAGCAGGTTGATTGGCACATGTTTTATGGAGGATTTGGCATACATGTATGGGATTCATCATTTTGTGGTATTGGTGCATGGTGGTGTACATGTTTTGGCATATGCTTGATGATACTACACCATTGGTATTGCTTGATTTTCACAACAATTGGTATTTGTTTATGATACTTGGTTCATGATGGAGACATATTATGAGTGATATGATACATTGTTTGGCATGTTGGTAGATGCACATGGTTGGCATATTGGTGGATGCACATGGTTGGCATATTGGTGGAGGCATATGATTGATATATTCCATGGATGATATTTTTTTGACACATTGCATGACATTGCTGTACATGGTTGATGTACATAGGTTTTGTGCATGATGAGCACACATTTTGGCACATGATGTACTTGTTGATATTTTTCTCATGATTCTTTATTTCATTGTTGACATATCTTTTGCTTCATGATGCTTGGTATGGCATGAGTTTGATGCATGAACATGCCCAAGGATCTTCATATGGTAGCATATTGTTAATCTTGTAGAGAAGATAGGGGGATACATACCCTTAGGGGGAGTCATTATTCTTCCCATGATTCTAGGAGGAGATATTTATCATATACATACCTAGAAAAGAAGCCTATATTTGAAGAAAGAGCACATAAGCATAATTCCAGGGGGAGCGATGGTCATAGGGGGAGTA
>ML788959.1:256880-270979 GCA_009831015.1 Picea engelmannii
AGGGGAGTTAGGTACTCAATACCAATTCAAGGATATAGTGTTTATATAAATTACAATTCTCCTTAAGTAAATCCCTTCAAGCTATAATTATTTTAACACTATATTGTTGATTAATTTTTTTTATTTGAATAGAATAAATATGCAACACTCTACGTTTACATAAATCGATGACCTATACACAATTATATAAATAGGAAATGAACTTTGATCACTTAATGGCTACCTCTGTTTCTTCACCTAACTTTCATATCAGGCCTGAGTTGAAAGGTCACGCTACCAATGGTTTAAAATATAATAATTGATTAATTGAGAATTTAAAATCTAGAACCACTGGAGATGCCCTCAGAATTTATCCTTTAGAAATAAAAATCCATTTAAGACACACAATGTCATCAGGGACGGACTTTAAGATAGTCATCGTTCAACCAATAAAAGTTCGCTTGGACACATGCATACGGTTGGTGGACAATAGTTGTTCCATAGGGTTATCTCTCCCATTAAATATTTTGTAAGTTCATTAAATATTTTGTAAGTTTGCCTTCTAAAGATATATTACCAAATTTAAGTTGTGGTTCTAACACTAGCACTAAAAACCCAAAGATTTGATTTTAGGGAGATCACAACAATAATAAGGAATGGAAAGAAGTAATAGTATTATCTTGGACTAGACACCATGTGTCAAGTCCAAGGAGTAATGCAAGGTGGCGAGTTATCATCTAGTTAGATCTACGTCCTGGGTTTAACACAATTTATTATTGCTACTCAACTAACCGACCGACACTAATCCTAATCTCAGTTCAAAGGTGCAGTCAGTCAATATCATTGTTATTCTTACCAAAGTTTTCTGTAACCTCTAGACTGTCCTTTAATTTGATCAATCTTTTTCTTTAATTACACAATTTGTTTAAATTCTGGGTTTTCGGGTGGTGTTTGCTCTGGAAAACGATTTCAAGAAGTTTTAAAATTTGAAAGCAATTATAATTCCGATTTATCTCTTGATTTGGTTGATGCAACAATTTCGGGTATTAAGAATTTAATTACCGATTCCTTCCATATATATAATTCTTTGACGTTCAATCTTTAATTGTGTTATAGATTTTGACTAGGAAATCAAGGTCGATCCAACAAGTACTTATTGTGATCACAAGTAAGTTATTACACAATCTAGAATAAAATATGATAGGAAGAACAAATTCAACTTTTTTTTTTAATATCCTGAAATTCTAAGGTAGCCCTAGAAGATACAACAAATAGTTTAGTATCGTGAGATAACATGTGGTTGATGATCATAATCAAAGTTTGCTTTAATCTTAAGTTAGCTCTGAGATTTATTAGATCTAGAATTTCAGGCACTAACAAAGTAAGCATCGAGAAACTCAAAATTGAGCATAAAAGAAATTCCAACACGTAAACAATATTGGATTGAGTTGAAAACATGCATGGAACCCAAATTGATATAACCCAAGCTAAATGACATCAAAGCTAAACATAATTTACGTGACACTTAAACGCTAAAAATATAGTATCAAACCAGATTTAATCCTAACATTTTAATGGCAAACTCTAATCATGCCTATCATATTATGATAAAATACAATTTAAAGAGTCATAACTACCCATTACAGGTAGGTAACACCAGATGGAGTCTGTGTTATAAAACAATTTCTAGCTTAGATTCAATTCGATTTTAATTCATTTTTCGTCGAAACATTCCAAGTATCTCAACTCTATACAATGTTACTATGTTCTTAGTTTTCCGTAAGTGTTTTTTAAATAAAAACCATTGAACATTTAACAACAAAAATTGAACAAGATCGACATGATACTTGAATTTGCAGAATTTAACTAGAGATTCACATTGAAGCCCTGACCATTTAACAACAAAATTGTACAAGATCGACATACTTGAATTTGCAGAATTAAACCAGAATTTCACCACCATAAAAGGCACACACAGATAGAATTTCAATTTCAAAGTTCACTAGCCCCAAGGTAAGGTAATCGAACTGATAAGTTATAACTCAACATATAAATCATTCATCATAGTTCTCTTAATTTACCAGAGCCCTTATTTTTATAATTGCAGACTTGAACTAAATGTTTAATAACAAGGAATACATATTTCTTTTACAATCAACAATGAATCTCGTGTCCTTTAAATTAGATTTCTATGAAATAATTCAAAACATTATAAGAATTTAAATAATTCGATTTCAATGTTTATCAAGATAGTTCATCCATATTACACAATAATACATTAACTAAAATAATGGAAATACTGTAACCAAAATGTGGATTGGAGTTGATTTCGATCTAAGGTCTTGGGCAAATTCTCCTCCACTTTCTATCCATAAATATATGTAGTGTGCTATCTTTTTTCCTGCTGAATCATAGATTTTCACGGATACCTCCCAGCCAACACTAGGGGTACTATGTTGAAACACACAGTGACATTGAGAGGTGGGGTGAATCAGTGTCTGGAAATTTTGACTTCTTTTCACACTTTCATAGATGAACTGAATTAATTGAATAATATATATGCAACTCAATTAATTATTCACAAACATGTGTAACACAAACTGTATGAAGTAGATAAAATATCTTTCTTTTATTTATTTAACTTGAATGAATACAAATAAAACCAATCTTTTAATATCTTCAACTTCAACTGAATATGAGAGATCCAACTCTCTAATACAAGACCCAGCTTGTAGTTCTCAGATCCTACCGAGAAATGAGGAATCCAACCCTCATAACAAGACCCAACTTGCTGATCTCATATCCAACTGAGATGTGAGGAATCCAACCTTCATAACAAGACTTAGCTTGTAAACATGCACCGACTTGATAGAATGAAATTCCATTCAATCCATTATATATATATATATATATATATATATATATATATATATATATATATATATATAATCCACCAAGACACCCTAAGATTCACCACTACGTCTAGTTTATATAGTATTTCAATAGTTATAGGATTGAACCATTGTGTCTTTTGACATGAACCATTACATCTCTTCATTTAATTTAACATAGATAATCTTCTCCTTTTATTCATTAATTTATCGTGTAAGTTTCTCAATTAATTAGAAGATTAATCTTGATTCGAATTTCATCTACATGAGATGATCACATGTATGGATCAACTCCTTATAACGTTCCCATGCTTTTGTTGCATCCCTAGTTCTTCAACATATCATATTCGAGATTTTACTATCTCTCTGTACTGTTATGGTGTTAATCTCATCTGATTACTTCACATGCCCCTAACTATTCATAGAAATCAAATTCTACAAAGAAGCTTTCTTCAACCCACTTCCCTTTGTGACAGTGGGCTCAAAACCATGGGCTTAGCTATTTCAAACGTTGTTCTGTTAGTACTTTTCTCCTTCCACCCTTATTCTTCTATATTAGACCGTATTCAAATGTCCAAGGGTTTATTTACTTCTATGTCCTTTACGCTCCTTATTATATTTTTTACCTTATCACATGACCGATGTTGGAGCCAGGTTCTCTGGTACTTCAGCGTTTGGGATTTCGGCCTTTGCAATCCTTGTATCCTTCCGGAGTTTTTACCTTCCAGAGTGGTTGCATCTCATGTTGGATAATCCAATGGATATAATTACTCGAATTTTTCATATTGACGACCTGGTCTAATCCTTGCACACTCGTTGAACTTTGTATTTTAGATGATCGATGGTTATGACTTAATATTCAGTTGATGTGGATGGTTGTCATCTACTATGGAACTTTGGATATTCGTGACTCCGAGACTCTGGGTTACTAGAAATCTGAAGTAGTTCAATTCATCTTGAGGTTTACCTATCGAATAAGTCATAAAACGACGATGACCACTTGTTTTCGGTTAACACCTCATGCTTACTCTATTCTTCCACTATGTTTGATCAACGGTTGAGAATGATCCCGAATTAGATCAATGATTAATGTTACTTCATGATTCCATCCTTCAACGATTAGTTGATAACAAAAGCTTGGATATCCTCGAAGTTAGTCATCCTGGAGTGACGTGGCTTGACGACGTCACTCAAGATTATGTGGAACCTAATTCTATGTGCCATGTGTCACCCTGATTCATGAATTTCAAGGTCCTTATGTGCCACATCGACCTTGACATTTGTTATTACCTGATTGGGCCACATGTCATCTTTGTCTCCTGCCACATGTCTCCCTCCTGGATCATGGATTTTCACTTCGTGGCTCCGAGATTTTTTCACTTTTATATCAACCTTCAATCATCGCTAAAGTGACGAATATGTTTTTCCACCATTTGATCTTTCCTTGTGATCCGAAATCGGATTCAGCAGACTGTCAGGGCATAAAAAAATGCTCAAAAATGAAAGTGCTCGGAATTCGACGAAACCAACACCATTGCCTCCGACTCGTCTTCCTGATTCCGGTGGTATAATTTTTATCGCAAACGGAGTCCGTATGAAGAAGATATCGCATTCTGTCCACCGAGCTAAACAGGCAAAATTTTGGGATGCTGACTGTACCTGTCCGTACAGTCCGTACAGGACACGTGTCAGTCCGTACAGGACACGTGGCATGTTCGTACAGGTAACACATGGCAGTCTTAGGAGATGACATGTGGCGGCATCCGTACAGGACACGTGGCAGCCTCAGGCAGTGACACGTGTCAGGCAGTTTTGGCTTTTTCAGCATACGGTTGGACCAATCCCGAGGTGACACGTGTCACCACTGGAAGGGTGACACGTGGCACGGGATGACATCAGCATCGTACGGCGGATGACGTGGAAGGCTGACCGGGCAGATGACATGGCGTACGACAGAGCTGACGTGGCAGATGACGTGGCGTACGACAGAGCTGACGTGGCAGATGACGTGGACTAATCAGAAGCCGACACGTGTCAAGGTTTGATTGGTTGTTATGGTGCCACGTGGCCCAATCACGGGCTGCCACGTGGCACCCCAGGTTTTTCCAATGACAGCTATGTAAAAATTGTTTTGGGCCCGGGGGATTCGAACCCCGGACCTCCCTCCATGCTACGCTTTAACAACTTCGCCCAAACCATGTTTCCACCGTGTGTTTCTTGATATCGTGGTGGCGGGGTTTGTTTTTAAAGTTGGTTTTAGAGTATAATGGCGGGGGGAGGGGCCGGGGCTTAGCCCCGACCCCCGGTTATATGGTTGTATTATATGTGACCATTGTAACGGAGCGTGGGGGGCTTTCAAACATGGTGTGGTTTAAATGTGCGGTTTAAACATAGTTACAACAGTTATGTGGATAAGCCCGTGGACATGCCACTCCCATGCGACCTATGTTAAAGCGTGCCAAAAGGGGTTAAGGCCAGCGCTAGCCCTAAAGAGCTTAGCGCTTGGCCATATGTAACTCCCATATGACCTTTTAAAAGGGGCCGCGCCCGAGCAAGAGGGGCTTACGCCTTGATAACTATATTATGGTTTAAAGGTGGGTTTTATAACCACTTTGGTTTTTTTTTTTAATGTAATTAACTCATAATTGGGAGTTATTGGGCTTTTTTAGAGCCTAATTCTTGGGAGGAAGTTGGAGATTGCAACCAACTTTCCCAACTATTTAACCAAGGCTATGTTGATACCATTTGGGGAGATTTGGAGAGCTTTTGGACGGTTTTGGAGAGCAGAGATGCTGAGGCAAAGCCAGGTCTAAGCCAGTTTGAGGCAAGGAAGCTGTTGAGGTAGAGATGTTGTCGGACGATTTCTGAGAGCTCGGGACATCCGTTTCAAGTGCCGTAAGTTGTGCAAGATTCTAGAGATCATGGAAAACAAGACCAGATCAGTCTAGAAGCCAATCGCCAATGTAAAGATGTACTAATAAGCTTTTGAAAAGAAATCAAGAAGCCTCCCTCACAGAGAAAAAGGCCCAGAGACGTAGGCAAAGTTGCCGAACTCCGTTATCAAACTTGTGCATTATGGTTTGCTGTTTTCATTCCATTTCAGATTTGCATATATGTCTATGGCTGTATAATTCATTTGCTTTCTCGCTCTTTCGTTAAGTTTCCCAATGGTCAATTAATGCATGCAATTAAAAAAAACTCAACCATAGTCATTTCGAAAAATCCTGACGGATCACCTTGTCTTGATTCGATGATCTTTGTTTACTCTGGGACTTCGTTCCTTTGGCCCCACTTATCCTATCCTTCCACTACTTCATCCAACAGTTGAGAATGGTCTTGAAATGGATCAAAAGTTGGCGTTACTTACAAACTTCAGGATTTCAAGGCTTACCCTATCCTTCCACTTTATGTCGATCAATGGTCGGTGGGATTTCCCAACTCTTCCTTTGATTCGATGGTCGATGAGAGTTCATGACTTCGGGGCTTCGAACTTAAGGTATTCCTACATGATTCATACTTATTTTCTCCAGAGTGGTCATCTCTAGAGTTGACCACCATTGGACTTGCCTATCCTCATCCAATGGTTTGATGGCCCTCATTCACTTCGGGACTTAGGGGCTTCAGCCTCCGGGTATTCTTGTTTTTTCTGAACTTTTTATCGCCGGAGTGGTTAGCGCCGAATTTGACCACCTTATTTCCTTTAGTACGATCCAACGGTTCAAAATTTCCATTCCATATCGACGGTCAACATTTAATTCTAAATTAAATCTTGATCTAACAGCTGAGAACTCATCCGAAGCTCCTTCTTGATCGACGGTTCGTGTTTATTTCATGACTTTAGGATTTCGTGGATTCTTCCTTGTCTCCAGTAATAACCGAAGTGGTGAAGTGGAGAAGTGCTCAAACTTATGCTATCCTTCCACTTGGTTTCAATCAACGATTGAGATTTTGACCGACTGTAACAGACTTTTCTCACAATTCTGAGGGTGTTCAATGCTCTTCTTTATGATCTGTTTGTCGCTATTTCTCCTAAGATTTTAATAGCTGTTTGTGCATTCTTTCATGCACTAATATTTAGTTTCTAACCCTCATGATTTCTTAATTCCTTGTGGTTTGTTACTCTGTACGTGGATTCTCTGCATGATTCTTTTCTTGAGCTTTAGGAACATATGATCATTGTCGATCATATCGTGATAAACAATGATCACGAATTGCTTCTTCCCCAAGGTGATCTTCCTTTTTATCTGATTGTTGTATATGTTTGACTCATGTTGCCATAAATGACAATACACAATCAATAATTCCAACAATCTTCTCCTTTGGAATTGAGGGAAACATATCTCTAAAAAAAATACTTTTTCTCCCCCTATCACTGTTCTCATTTTCAGGTTGGAGGATTGAACCAAATACTGATACCAAAATTGTTTTACTGTTTTTCTCCCCCTTTTACATCAATGAAAAAGAGTTAATCTTTTACTACTTTTCTCCCCCTGTTAATGTGCCAGTTGTTATCTCAATCTCTTAGGATTTTGTGTTTAAGTAGGTATTTTTATTGATACCGATTTTTTTTAGTGATCAAGTCTTTTAAACCTAATCTAATGACTTCCTCATTTGATGACCAAATTAAACACTCCCCCTGAGTTATTACCGTTTCATAGGGTTTTACTGTCTTCTCCTTTGTCTTAAAGGACAAGGGTGTGAATCTTACTAATCTTCTTGATTTGTTTATTTATTCTCGTTGATATTCCGATCCTTCTCAAGAATACCATTGATCGATACCAATTAATTTAACTTCCATTCTTCAACTAATTTAATATCTTAGTCACAATCCTTCGACTCTACATAAACCAACTTCAACTTCTGTCCCTTAGAAATAAGATTGAATTGGTCCTTTCATCTGTTGTTTGTTAAGTCCTCTTCATAAGTTTTTCATTCTTTTGGAAATTCCTCATTGGGTTTATACTTTAGTAGTATTTTGTAGTACTTACACAAAATCATGTTGTAAAATCCTTCCTCCCTTTTATTCATATTTTTTGTTGAGGGGAAATTTAGTAGTTCATGAAAATAATATTGGAAAACTTACGATATTTTCATTGCTCAATTCTTTTGGTCGATATGCTATTGAATATTCATCATTATCATCATTTTTCCGTGTAAGTGAAACTTCTTCATTTTCTTCTTTGGGATTTTCTGTTTGCATTTTTCTTTTATTGGTTAATGTACTCTTGATCTGCATGATATCATCAAGATCTCCTATTGTGTCATATTTTTCTTTAGGAACTCTCATTTCCTGAGTTTGATCCATTTCATATTCAAATCTATGAATTTCACATTCCTTATTAAGAACTTCACCCATCATTTTCTTGTTATCAATTTCTTCATTTTCAGATGCCAGATCATCTTTCTTGCTTTCTATTTCAGAATTTCTTCTCCATACCTTTTCATCAGATATTTTGTTTGTTGGATATTTCTTTTCTAAATTTATCCTTTGAGATTTTTCATTTCTTCTTTTTTTCCAACCTTAATTAGATTTTCTTCTTGACTTGTATGAATTGTTTCTCATGGATTGATTTCTTGATTTTCCGCAGTTTTGGGATTTGTGACTAAACCAATCACATTTGTAACATCTCATTGTATGGAAAAACTTTGTTGTGTGGCCAACATAATTGCATCTCCAACATCTCATTAAGTTATTGGACCTTCCTAAATTTTTCTTTTCAAGACTCTTGCATTCCAATGCTTTGTGATTGAATTTATTACAAGAATAACAATAACCATTGAAGGTGTTTCCATACTTGAGTCTATTGTGACATGAGAAGTATGTCTTTTGATATGTTTCTTGTTTTTGACTTTTATAGCTTCCTTCCTTGAAAAAGTTAATGGTTTGTTTTAGGTTTGTGAATGCACCTTTTTCTTTTGAGGAGTATGATCCTTTATCATGTTTTTGAATGGTACTCAATTTTCCACCTTCTTCTTTCTTATTGTATCCAAGACCGGTTTTGTCATCAGTTGGTCTTTGACTATTCCAGATCCTATCTAGGATAGCTGAGATATTTTGGAATTTGACAGTTGTTTTTGTCTTTTCATTCTTCTTTTTTGAGGTTGATAACTTCCATTTTCAACATGTGACATGCTTCTTCCTTTTTATTCAACTAAATCTTCAAGGCTTCTTCTTTTTCCTTAGCTCCTTCAAGTTGAGTCGTTAGATTGATGACCATTTATTCTGTATCATCTAAGAATTCTATGTAGTTATTAGTTTATTCATATGTCTTTAACTCTTCTATATATATATTTTTAGATCAACAACTTCATTCTTCAATCTTTTGATTTCTTCCTTGTTTTCTATCTGAATCCTTTTGAGGTCGATGGCTTCCAATTCCAACCTGTGGCATGATTCTTCCTTTTTAGTTAATTGGATCTTATGTGCTTCTTCATTTTTCTTAGCTTCTTCAGTTTGAGTCATTAGAGTTGCGTTAGTACTTTCATTTATCTTTTTGACAATAATAATTTCCAATTTCAACATGTGACATGAATCTTCTCTTTTAGTTAATTGGATCTTCTGAGCTTCTTCATTTTTCTTAGCTTCTTCAAGTTGAATTTTTAGACATATGACCATTTATTTTGTCTCTTCTAGTACTTCTTTGATTTTATTGTCATGTGTCTTCAATTCTTCCATTTCTTTTGTTAGATTAGCAACTTTAATCTTCAATCTTTTGATTTCTTCTTCTTTGTCTTCTAGCTGAATATTTTGTTCATGTTCTTCATGGTTAGATTGATCTAATTGTTGTAGTATCATTATATATTTCTTTTGAATTTTGTCCAACTCTTCAAAATTGCACATAACTATGTATTCAATATGGTCAAGAACATCCTTAGTAACTTCAATATATATACCATTTCCTGCTTCCATACTAATCACTTCAAATGTAGTTATAGCATCGATATTAAAATCTAATAGTTTTTCTTTATTGAATAATGAGGTATTCACCAATTCCTTGATGTAGTAGCATTCTCTATTGATGACTGGGGTTTGCATCAATTCTTTGATGGAATTGTCCTCTTTTGTGTTTTTTTTTTCTTTATTCTGATCACAATTATATTTATCTGTATTTTGTTCTTCAATTTGATTTGATTTCTCCATTTCTGAGTTTTGTTCTTTAATCTGATTGGATTTCTTTGTTTCTTTTTATTTTTCTATAAACTGATTGGAATTATCCATTTCTTTGTTTTGTTCTTTATTTTGATAAGAATTCTCTAGCTGGATCCATAGTACTTTAACAGAGGTGCAATGTCCCATATTTTCTTTGACTTGGTATGACAGTCCATTCTGGATTTCCTTTAATGCTATTGAATTATTTTTCTTTGCTTCTCTTACAGTTTTGGATTTTTTCATTGAGGTAGTTGAGTACCAAGGTTTAGATACTATTGAATCCCAAACACCAGATCCTATTGACTTCAGATACTATTTCATTCCTTCCCTCCATGAAGAGTAGTTTGTTCCATCAAATAAGGGGACTTTATTTGTGGAGAGAGCCATTTGTCCACCCATTTCTTCAGAATCTACCTTCCAATGTTGAAACTATGTTAAACATACCAGTTCTAATAACAATTGTTGAAACACACACTGACACTGAGAGCGGGGAGGGGGTGAATCAATGTCTAGAAATTTTCACTCCTTTTCACACTTTCATACATTAAATGAATTAACTGAATAAGACATATGAAACTTAGTTAATTATTCACAAACATGTGTAACAAAAACTGTATGAAGTAGATAAAATATCTTTTATTTATTTATTTAAATTGAATGAATACAAATAGAACCAATCCTTTAATATCTTCAACTTCAACTAAATATGAGAGATCCAACTCTCTGATACAAGACCCATCTTGCAGTTCTCATATCAAACTGAGAAATGATGAATCCAACCCTCATAACAAGACCCAACTTGCTGATCTCAGATCCAACTAAGATGCGAGGAATCCAACCATCATAACAAGACTCAACTTGTAAAAAGGCACCAACCTGATAGAATGAAATTCCATTCAATCCATTATATATATAATCCACCAAGACACCCTAAGATTCACCAATAATTCTGGTTTATATAGTATTTCAATAGGTATAAGATTGGACCATTGTTTCTTTTGACATGAACCATTGCATCTCTTCATTCAATTTAACATAAATAATCTTGTCCGTTTATTCATTAATTTATTTTGTAAGTTTCTCAATTAATTAGAAGATTAATATTGATTCAAATTTCATTTACATGAGGTGATGACAGGTATGGATTGATTCCTTATATTGTTCCCATGCTTCTGCTGCATCCCTAGTTCTTCAACATCTCATATTCGATATTTTACTAGATCTTTGTATTGTTATGGTGTTAATCTCGTCAAATTACTTCACAGACCCGTAACTATTCATAGAAATCAAATTCTACAAAGGCGCTTTATTCAACCCACTTCCCTTTGTGACCGCGGGCTCAAAACTACGGGCTTAGCTATTTCAAACGTTGTTCTATTAGGGCTTTTCTCCTTCCGTACTTATTCTTCTACATGAGACCGTATTCAAATGTCCAAGGGCTTATTTACTTCTATCCCATTTATGCTCCTTATTATATTTTTTACCTTATCAGGTGACCGGTGCTGGAGCTAGGTTCTTCGGTACTTCAGCCTTCGAGATTACGACCTTTCCAATCCTTGTATCCTTCCAGAGTGGTTACATCTCATGCTGGCTAATCCAATTGATAACATTACTCCTGAAGATCTCATATTGATGGTCTGGTCTAATCCTTGCGCATTCGTTGAACTTTGTCTTTTAGATAATCAATGACTCTGAATTAATCTTCAGTTGAGGTGGATGGTTGTCATCTACTTCTAAACTTCATAGATTCGTTACTTCGGGACTCCAGATTACTAGAAATTTGAAGTACTTCAATTCATATGGAGGTTAAATAAGTTATAAAATGACGGTGACCATTTGTTGTCGGTTAACACCTCATACTTATTCTATTATTCCACTATGTTTGATCAATGGTCGAGAATTATCCCAAATTAGATCAATGATTAACGTTACTTTGTGATTTTGACCTTTGGCGATTAGATGATAAAACAATCTTGGATATCCCCGAAGTTAGTCATCCTGGAGTGACGTGGCTTGCTGACGTCACTCAATATGAAGTGGACCCTAATTCTATGTTCCACAAGTCACCTTGTTTCATGACTTTCAAGGTCCTTATGTGCTACATCGACCTTGACATTTGTTACCACCTAATTGGGCCACATTTCATATTTTTCTCCTGCCACATGTCTCCCTCCTTAATCATGGCTTTGCACTTCGTGGCTTCGGTACTTTGTGGCTATGAGAGTTTTTCACTTTTATATCAACCTTCGATCATCGCGAAGTGTTGAATATGTTTTTCCACCATTTGATCTTTCCTTGTCTTCATTCGAAAACCTATCTTTACTCCAAGACTTCGTTACTTTGATCTCGGTCAAGAATGGTCCCGAAATGGATCAATATTTAGCGTTACTTCCAGACTTCAAAATTTCAAGGCTTATCCTATCCTTCCACTTTATGTCGATCAACAGTCGGTGGGATTTCCCAACTCTTCCTTTGATCCGACAGTCAATGGGAGTTCGTGACTTCGAGGCTTTGACATTTAGGTATTCCTACATGATTCAGACTTATTTTCGCCAGAGTGGTCAGTGCCAGAGTTGACCACTATTGGAATTGCCTATCCTCATCCAACGTTATGATGGCCCTCATTCACTTCAAGACTTTGGGGATCTGACCTTCGGGTATTATTGGTTCTTATGAACTTCTTATCATCGAAGAGGTCAGTGTCGAAGTTAACCACCTTCTTTCCTTTAGTACAATCTAACGGTTCAACATTTTCATTCCAGATCGACAATCAACATTTAATTCTAAATCAAATCTTGATCTAATAGCTGAGAACTCATCCAAAGCTCCTTCCTGATCGATGGTTGGTGTTTATTTCATGACTTCAGGATTTCATGGATTCTTCATTGTCTCTAATAATTAGTGAAGTGGCGAAGTGCCAAAGTGCCGAAACTTATGCTATCCTTCCACTTGGTTTCGATCAACGGTTGATATTTTGATCGAATGTAACAGAGTTTCCTCATAGTTCTAAGGGTGTTAAGTGCTCTTCTTTCTGATATGTTCATCACTATTTCTCCTGAGCTTTTAATAACTGTTTGTGCATTATTTTATGCACTGATATTTAGTCGCTAACCCCCCTGAGATCTTAATTCCTTGTGCTTCGTTACTATGTACGTGGATTATTTACATGTTACTTTTTCTGAGCTGTAGGAACATAGGAACACTGTCGATCCTATCGTGATCAATAATGATCACAAATTGCTTCTTCCCCAAGGTGATCTTCCTTTTTCTCTATTTTTTGTATATGTTTGACTCAAGTTTCCATCAATGACAACACACAATCAATAATTCCAACATACTCTTCTTCCCCCTTATCCCCCCCAAGTCGCAAAGGGACCAAGTACAGTAAACCAAAAATCAATAGCACCCAAAATTTCCTCGCAAGGAAGAACTTCCACTCTTTCCACAAGCTTGGTATCCCAACTCTCACAAGTAAAACACAATTGACAAAATTTTGGTAGCATAAAAATACCAAGAAAGTGAGTCTTATTCCCCTTCTACCCATTTCTTTTATAGGTAAATTCTCATTGGCACTTGTCCACATGCACAAGTAATTCAACATTTTAATTATTTTATTAGTGATTATTCACCCACGCACTTATTGTCAGACAATTGGCTTAGGTTGATGGATATTTGGTATGGATTGTTGGTTTTCATTGATGTCAACCATTGGAGAGTGATATTGTAGATTTATGTCAACCATTCGAGAAAGTCTGATAGAGAATTTTGGTAGCATAAAGGTTTGGGTAATGGATCCAAGTTTGTTTGATGTATAATGGTATGAGTTTTGATATATTTGCAGGTAATACTATTCTATATGGATAGTACATGTCATTCCATTTCTGGTGGTAATATGTAGAACATCACATAACTCCTCACAATTTGAGAGTTATGGCCTTATGAAGTTGAAGGACCCTCATATGATTGGCTTGAAACCCCAAAAGGTCAAAGAAGTCAAAGTTCTTGCAATGAATAAATTATTTAAATAATAAAGTGAAGTGACAAAGTCAAAGAGGATTATTTAAATAATAAAGTGAAGT
>ML788959.1:271029-302121 GCA_009831015.1 Picea engelmannii
GCTATCTGATTCAAAGTGCTATTTCTGTTGCTATTTCGTATATCATTTCTGTGTATTGTGAAGATTATGCTAGATATTTTACTGTTATTCTGTCATTTCTAGCATTTCGTTTCTGTTCTGCATATTTTATATATCTGGTATCTAGCACCATGTATGCATTGAATCACTACCAACAAGTTTGTTCAGTACCCCAATGAGTTTGCATACACTTCCCACACATATGTGCTTTCAACTTTCTTACCAACCTTTTTATTAACATATTTTAAGATTTTTTTTTTAGCAATTGGGTGAAGAAAGCGGGGTGGTATGAGAGGTATTCTATTTAAAGAAATAGATATGAGACTATTTAAGTTTGAACCCACTAGTCTTCTCTTCATCCACCAAAGTAGAGGCTTTAATTGTGGAGGGGTATGAGAGGTATTCTATTTAAAGAAATATATATGAGACTATTTAAGTTTGAACCCACTAGTCTTCTCTTCATCCACCAAAGTAGAGGCTTTAATTGTGGAGGGGTATGAGAGGGATTCAAAGTAAAGACTGTAGAAAATTATTTCCTTTATAAAAGTGAACTTATAATACTTGAAACATATCTTAGTGTTCCCCATAGATAACAGTTGATGTACAAGAAAAGTGAAAACTAGGTATAGATGACCTTTAGATAAATTAACTCCTATTTAAAAAAATATATAGAGTAAGGATTCCCCCATGTAAACCAACTTGCATAGCTTAGAAATTTCTTCCCTCATATAAGTTTTAGAAATGTCACGAAATCAAATCAAGATTAAGAGTAAAGAGAAGCTAGTCAAATCCAAACAAATCAATTTTATGCTAAAAGTGAAATTAAATCACCAGTCAAAAGAAACTACAAACTTGAAAGAAAGAAGAAACTAGTAAGCCATGAATTCAAGAAAGACAATAAGACAAAAAATAAAAGAAATATCTCAGCATAAGAAAGAAAATTGATATTTGTTTCAATTATGTTGATATCTAGATGGATTATATGTTGGATCATGTTGTCATTGATGCCAATGGTTTGATTGATTGATGACATTGATTGATTGATGTCAAAAGATTGATTGAATGATGATTGATGTAATGTAATATGTATTTTCCTTGATGATAATGCATAGATGAAGATGGATCAATGAGTTGTCATTGATATGATGAAGATAGATCAATGGGTTGTCATTGATACATGATGAAGATGGATCAATGTGGTTTGATTGATATCTGATGCATAGTTGATGTATATGATGCAATGGTGGATTGATGCAAAGATGACTCATTATTGTCTTATCATGATTGATAAGGTGCACAAATGGATGAACTCCAAAGTGGTCCCCTTATGGTGAAAGCCCTCACGGGAAGGCACTTTTCGGATTGAGTTATCCTAGAAAAATGGTTGGAGGACCCATGATTGTATGTGGAATAATGAGATGAAGATCAATGAAGTTTCTAGTGAAACTACCCTATATGGATAATGCTTGTCATTCCATTTCTGGTGGTATGTGGAATGTCACATAACTCCTCACGGTTTGAGAGTTATGGCCTTATGAAGTTGGAGGATCCCTATATGAAGGCTTGCAGCCCTCAAGGTCAAAGAAGTCAAAGTGACCTAAAAGAAGAAATCATTATTTAAATGATAAAGTAAAGTGACAAAGTCAAGGTGGATTATTTAAATAATAAAGAGAAGTGAAAAAATCAAGAAAGATTATTTAAATGATAAAATAAGGTGATAAAATCAAGAAGGAATATTTAAATGATAAAGTATTGGAAAATTTTCTATTTATGGAAAGTGGTTAACCCTAAAATAAGGAAAATAGGTTAAGTGACCTAGAAATGGGTTAAGTGACCTAAATATGGGTTAAGTGAATTAGAGGATGAAAGTATAAATAAGATAGCAATGGTCTCTTGTAGATTATCCTTTTTGTGAATCAATGGAGAGCTTCTTGGGAGATTATCTTTTGGAGTATTGATGGAGAGATTCTTATGAGAGATTCTTGTGAGAGCATATTTGGTGTGGATCTCTTGAGCATGATCGAAGATATATTCTGAGAAATAGAGTGTGAGGAGGATCTCATGGATGCATCAAAGTTTCAACAATGTCGGAGATCTTGATGGAAAAAGTCTCAGAGCTTCAGAAACCCTAGTTTTTGAGGTGTACATGGGTTGTAATGGGCCAGGGAACGTACACATGTGGGCTATATGAGGAAAGGGTGCGTATGGTGATAAAATCATGGAGATTTGTGTTTGAGATGATGATTGCCTATTGAAGACTTTGGCAGGTCCCAGATCTTCATTCTATGGGCTCAGATTTGCCACTGAGACACTGGTATGGTTACATTATTGTCTTGATGGATACTATTGTTTGATGTGTTGTGAATTCTTAGGGAATTCTTGGTATGGATTCTATGATGTGGTTCTGTTTGGTTGATTTGGTTGATGGAGTGAGCAATACACTTGTGATTTAGTGGTGACATGATTTCTATGGTATACTAGTTGTTTATACTTGATTGAGATAACATTCATATTGATTGATTGTGGAGCATGAGTAGACTATTGGAAAGCTTGGATGTGTTGTGACTGGCTAGTGGTCAGATTGGATAGTTAGAGACAGAAGAGAATGATATATTTGTTGTAGAGGATCTGAGTTGATCTTGAAGAATAAACCCTAATAGTTCAGAAGGTATACACAGGTTGTTGTATACACTGGCCGCGTGCATATGCGGGCTGTAGTGAGCCATAGTGCATACACACGTGGGCTGCACTATTGATAGGTCACGTACCTGTTGACAGATTGATATCTGTTGAGGATTGTTGCCTCATCTCAGTTGATGCTGAGAATGTAAGCTAAGTCTTGCATATAGAGCTAATGCTCTTGTAGAATTGTACTCTATTCAGTTGTTTCTGGAAAACCCCCGGATTATTGTCCGTAATAAAAAGAAAAATTGTACATACATCTTGTGTTCTTTGTGTTCCTTGTGGTGATGAATTGTTGATGATATGTTGCTGATATATGTTTACATC
This sequence comes from Picea engelmannii, assembly GCA_009831015.1. Classification (NCBI taxonomy): domain Eukaryota; kingdom Viridiplantae; phylum Streptophyta; class Pinopsida; order Pinales; family Pinaceae; genus Picea; species Picea engelmannii. The sequence goes on from ML788959.1 coordinate 274,057, forward strand.
TAACTGGTTATAAATGACAACAATGGGTAATGAGTAAATGTTGAATGTTAACTAAGAAGTTTTGTGTAAAAGGGAAGTTTTGGGAAAAAGAGACCGACACTCATTCACCCCCCCTTCTAAGTGTGGTATGTGTGTCCAACAATTGGTATCGGAGCGGGCCTTCACTACAATCCTTAACAAGCTTGAAGGAGATCCATAGACACACAAATGGATGATGAAGTTCCAATCCTTGATGAGGAAAACTATTCTACTTGGAGAATAGAGATGAGATTACATTTGAAGACAATGGGAGAAATGATTTGGAAGGAAGCCATTGGTGGATCAGTTCCATTGAAGAACAAATCAAATTTTGCAACTCAAAGGGAAGGAAAGAAGAATGATGCATTGGCTCTCAAGACCATTCTTAGTGGAATCTCAAGCCCTATCAAAGAGAGCATGGAACGATGCATTTCCGCCAAGGATCTATGGCTAAAGCTAGAGGAGACATATCAAAGCAAGAAGGAGAAGAAAGACATTGAAGAGAACTCCATCAAGACACATGAAGGTAAAGAATTAAAGAATCTCCAAAAATTCTTGGTTGCATTATTTCTAAAAGTGATGATGTTGGCAAAAAGGAAGATCTTGAAGACATTTCAAATGAAGGAAAATAATCATGTGACGATGTTGACAAAAGGGATGAAGGTAAAGAATCTACACAAACCCTTGATTGCAATAATTCAAAATGTGATGATGTTGAATTTTTCTCTACAAGTGAAGAAGAAAATCTAGAAGTAGTTTGGATAAAATCAACTGATTGTTATCCCATGGAACAAGTAGAGGAAAAACTATTGGAGCTTAAAGATAAAGTTGAAAGAGGTCTATATGAATATAGCAATGACCACTATTATATAGACTATAGCTATCTTTCAGATAACACTAAAAAGTTTCTCAAGAAGAGTCAAAATCACATCTTGAAGTTAAAAGAAATGCTCAAAGAATTAGAACAAAGTAGTAATACTCAATTAGAAGAAAAGGAAGAAGAGATTACAAGACTAAATAATGGAAAAGAAGATATGAATGTAGATGATGAGATTAGAAATTGTTTTGAAATCATTGTCCATCTCAAGACCCAAATTGAAGAAGCCAAAAGAATAGAGGAACTATTGAAGAGTCAAATAAATGAAAAGAAAGAGTCATGTTGTAAGTTAGACGCTGAAATTGTTGACCTTAGAAAGAAGGTAGAAAAGTCAAACAAATTCTTGAATAGCTCACGAATCTTGGATGAGATCTTGGAAAGGAAAATATCACCATGTGATAAATCAGGACTTGGATACAAAGGAGAAGCTACACATGCTGAACCAAGCACCTCAAAGAAGCATGAGGTAAGTCCATCAAAGAAGGAAGACAATGTTGCAAAACAACCATCTACACAAGGCAAAGAAAATTTCAAAAGTACAAAGCAAGGAAGACATCAAGAAGCTATTCTTGGGACACCAAAGCAAATGTATGAAAGTGTTTTTCATGGGAATTGTTATTCATATAATGGATATGGTCACAAAGCTTTTGAATGTAGATCTTATGAAAGGAGATATAATGGAAGATTTTATAACACTATGAGGTGTTGGAGATGCAATCAAGTAGGACACATTGCTATTCACTGTAACACCATGAGATGCTACAGTTGTAGTGGATTTGGACACAAATCCCAGGAGTGATGGAACACAAGAATAAAGTCCATGATGAGGACTGCACATAGCATGGCTAGAAGAAGGAATGAAGTAAGGAAGGGATACATATTTGAAAAGATAGATGTTCAGAGCTCAAGTTCTGAGGAGTAGGTACATCTACAAAAGTGGGTGAAGAAGACAAAGCAACCATAAGAGAATGAAAGACTGAAGGGAAGTTCAAAAGTGTCATCTACTGAGATATACACAGGTAACAGTGGTGACAATCACGTACATACACATACTGACCTTGAATAGATTGCATACATACACGAGATGTTGTGCAATAGGTCGCGTATATGTGGTAAAGCCTTGGGAAAAAGGCAATGCACATGGCTTGCAGTTTGATGTGATGGTATAACTTTGTGATGCAGGGTCTGACATGGTTTATTGCAGGTTCTAACACTGTTTGCTATAGGTTTTCATGATTCTATATTGGATTATGTAAGGTGATGATGTAAAATAAAATCTTGGGTTCATGGCACTAACCCATGCGTATGGATTGATGCATTTTCTGTTGAAGAACAATGCTAGTTATGAAAGTGAAGTTATGACACCTTGGTTATGTGATATATCTTGATGATGTATTGGAAGCTTACTTTTTGGAAATCTTGATGCATGCATTTAGCATATGGATGGGCTACACATTGGGACATGTGGTTGGTGAGTTGATCATGTTGTACATCATTGTTGATCTATAGTTGATGCATGATTGATACTTTTCTAGTACATTGGTAGAGGCACCTACTAGCAGGTTGATTGGCACATGTTTTATGGAGGATTTGGCATACATGTATGGGATTCATCATTTTGTGGTATTGGTGCATGGTGGTGTACATGTTTTGGCATATGCTTGATGATACTACACCATTGGTATTGCTTGATTATCACAACAATTGGTATTTGTTTATGATACTTGGTTCATGATGGAGACATATCATGAGTGATATGATACATTGTTTGGCATGTTGGTAGATGCACATGGTTGGCATATTGGTGGATGCACATGGTTGGCATATTGGTGGAGGCATATGATCGATATATTCCATGGATGATATTTTTTTGACACATTGCATGACATTGCTGTACATGGTTGATGTACATAGGTTTTGTGCATGATGAGCACACATTTTGGCACAGGATGTACTTGTTGATATTTTGCTCATGATTCTTTATTTCATTGTTGACATATCTTTTGCTTCATGATGCTTGGTATGGCATGAGTTTGATGCATGAACAGGCCCAAGGATCTTCATATGGTAGCATATTGTTAATCTTGTAGAGAAGATAGGGGGAGACATACCCTTAGGGGGAGTCATTATTCTTCCCATGATTCTAGGAGGAGATATTTATCATATACATACCTAGAAAAGAAGCCTATATTTGAAGAAAGAGCACATAAGCATAATTCCAGGGGGAGCGATGGTCATAGGGGGAGTATGAGCGATGTATCTTCAATATTACATCAGAGTGATATCCGTTGTTCAAAAGAGGAGAGATTATTCAGAGGAAGATCAAAGACATTCAAACAGGGGGAGCAACCCCAAGAGGAAAATGGCCCTTTGCCATTGATGTCAAAGGGGGAGATTTAATCACATTGATGTGATTGATGTTTATTGATGGGGAGAGATAGTCACATTGACTATTGATGTAGAGCATGCCTTATCTACATGTTGACATTAATAATTGATAATTGGTGTTGACATCAATGTTGGTATTCCCATCAATTCCAAAGGGGGATATTGATGGGGAGAGATAGTCATATTGACTATTGATGTAGAGCATTCCTTATCTACATGTTGACATCAATAATTGATAATTGGTGTTGAAATCAATGTTGGTATTTCCATCAATGCCAAAGGGGGATATTGTTGGATCATGTTGTCATTGATGCCAATGGTTTGATTGATTGATGTCAAAAGATTGATTGATGTCAAAAGATTGATTGATTGATGATTGATGTAATGTAATATGTATTGTCCTTGATGATAATGCATAGATGAATATGGATCAATGAGTTGTCATTGATATCATGAAGATAGATCAATGGGTTGCCATTGATACATGATGAAGATGGATCGATGTGGTTTCATTGATATATGATTCATAGTTGATGTATATGATGCAATGGTGGATTGATGAAAATATGACTCATTATTGTCTTATCATGATTGATAAGTTGCACAAATGGATGAACTCCAAAGTGGTCCCCTTATGGTGAAAGCCCTCACCGGAAGACGCTTTGCGGATTGAGTTATCCTAGAAAAATGATTGGAGGACCCATGCTTCTATGTGGAATAATGAGATGAAGATCAATGAAGTTGTTGGTGAAACTATCCTATATGGATAATGTTTGTCATGCCATTTCCGGTGGTATGTGGAATGTCATATAACTCCTCACGGTTTGAGAGTTATGGCCTTATGAAGTTGGAGGACCCCCATATGAAGGCTTGAAGCCCCCAAGGTCAAAGAAGTCAAAGTGACCTAAAATAAGAAATCATTATTTAAATGATAAAGTAAAGTGACAAAGTCAAGGTGGATTATTTAAATAATAAAGAGAAGTGACAAATTCAAGAAAGATTATTTAAATGATAAAATAAGGTGATAAAATCAAGAAGGAATATTTAAATGATAAAGTATTGGAAAAATTTCTATTTATGGAAAGTGGTTAACCCTAAAATAAGGAAAATAGGTTAAGTAACCTAGAAATGGGTTAAGTGACCTAAATATGGGTTAAGTGACCTAGAGGATGAAAGTATAAATAAGATAGGAATGGTCTCTTGTAGATTATCCTTTTTGTGGATCAATGGAGAGCTTCTTGGGAGATTATCTTTTGGAGTATTCATGGAGAGTTTTTTATGAGAGATTCTTGTGAGAGCATATTTGGTGTGGATCTCTTGAGAATGATTGAAGATCTATTCTGAGAAAGAGAGCATGAGGAGGATCTCATGGATGCATCAAAGTTTTGGCAATGTCGGAGATCTTGACGACAAAAGTCTCAGAGCTTCAGAAACCCTAGTTTTTGAGGTGTACGCGGGATGTAATGGGCCAGGGCGCATACACACGTGGGTTGTATGAGGACATGGTGCATACAATGATAAAATCATGGAAATTTGTGTTTGAGATGATGACTACCTGTTGAAGACTGTGGCAGGTCTCGGATCTGCATTCTATGGGCTCAGATTTGCCACTAAGACACTGGTATGGTTACATTATTGTCTTGATGGATACTGTTGTTTGATGTGTTGTGAATTCTTAGGGAATTCTTGGTATGGATTCTATGATGTGGTTCAGTTTGGTTGATTTGGTTGATGGAGTGAGTAGTACTCTTGTGATTCAGTGGTGCCATGATTTCTATGGTATACTAGTTGTTTACACATGATTGAGATAGCATTCATCTTGATTGATTGTGGAGCATGAGTAGACTATTGGAAATCTTGGATGTGTTGTGACTGACTGGTGGTCATATTGGACAGTCAGAGACAAAAGAGAATGATATATTGGTTGCAGAGGATCTGAGTTGATCTTGAAGAATAAATCCTAATAGTTCAGAAGGTATACACAGGTTGTTGTATACACTGGCTGCGTGCATATGCAGGCTGTAGTGAGCAAGAGCGCATACACACATGGGCCGCACTACTGACAGGTTGTGTACCTATTAACAAATTGATATCTGTTGAGGATTGTTGCCTCATCTCAGTTGATGCTGAGAATGTAAGCTGAGTCTTGCATATAGAGCTGGTGCTCTTGTAGAGTTGTACTCTATTCAATTGTTGCTGGAAAACCCTCGGATTGTTGTCCATAATAAAAAGAAAAATTGTACATACATCTTGTGTTCTTTGTGTTCCTTATGGTGATGACCTGTTGATGATATATTGCTGATATATGTTGCTGATATATGTTCACATCTAACTGGTCATAAATGAAAACAATGGGTAATGAGTAAATGTTGAATGTTAACTAAGGAGTTTTGTGTAAAAGGGAAGTTTTGGGAAAAAGAGCCCCACACTCACTCACCCCCCCCTCTAAGTGTGGTAGGTGTGTCCAACATTATATATTAAATACTTTAGAAACAATTAGGATTTTTATTGCAAAAGTAAAATTCTAACCAGAGAGTAGTTATGATTTACCAAAGTATTGTATATTGTCCCTCTTTCAAATCTTACTTCGTGCAACAATGACTAAGCTTTAAATGATTGGTTTTAAGAATAAATCTTATAACTCAAATTTAATGAAAAACATGAAAAGTAAGATGATAAGAATGAACAAGGAAAAGTTATTACCTTGGAGACAACTCAATACTAGCCCATAATTTCACAACTGCTTTATTCAAACTAATGGAAAAATAAAACAAACTAAGAACTAAACTACTCCTATTCTATCCTACTCTAATCGATTCTACAAGAACAACTAGGGCTAAGTAAAGTGAAATTTCCAATGGAGCCAATCCATTTGTTTTATTCCCGCAATCATATATACAATAGGTGCAAGTAACAAAAAATGGATGAATAATAAATAATCAAAAGAAAAATCTAACTTACTATGTACAACTATTTCTAATAGAAATAGGAAAACAAATTTTTTAATAGGGAATCTCATTTAAAATGTATTTTCCAACCAAGTTTCATTTCTGTCTTGAAAATCATTGTGAAATTGTTGGAATGGAAACATGATTGGAAAAGTAATCTTGTCACCCTGTAGAGAAAAGTTAGTACTATTTACAACATGAAAAGAATTTACATTATTGTTACAAGACATAAATGACTTATTTGCAAGAATTTCCTTTACACAAGTATTAGCTGAAATAACATGATGAGTATTAGAACTAACATCTACTTGTGTTAAAAATTCAAGATCATGAAAAGGAATGCGAACTTGAGTGATATCATTAGAATCATAAATAGGCATGGTGTTTTCTTCTTGAAAATTGAAATCATTATGAGAATATTCAAGATGTGATTCAATAGTAGTATGATCAATAAAAGAATACCCCACATCTTGAAATATATATTGATTAAAACACAAGGAATTGAATAAACATCACCCGGGGGTGATGTGTGTCAATATTTTCAATCTCCAAATGTTCATCATAAATGACTTCATTTTCTTCCCTTATAAAACATAAACCCGAACTAGAAAATTGATCAAATGTACATGTATGAGATCTAAGGGAAATTTATTTAAATTGATTCTTTTTCCTTTCTTTATTCTGATCTTGATTGATGGATACTTGGAAATTATTCCGATGTATACTAATTCCTTCATTTTTTTGGAAAGGAGTAAAATTTGAAGGGACTAGTTCTTGAAATGAATGATCACTACTTGGAAAAGAGCCATCAAACAAGTCAGTGTATAATGAATAATGATTGTTTAAACATATGTGATTGAAAGCATCTTTATGAAGACAATCATTATTATTATTAGTATTTGAGGGTTGAGTCTTTGATTCATGATTATCCTCCTCATCATAAACATTCAGTTTATCATAATCATAATTAGTTTCAGGAATATAATTAATTTGATCTAATATATCTATTCTTTCATGAAATTGATTATCAACATGTTCCAAACTATTTATTAGAACGTGTTTATTAATATCATTAATAGGTTCAAAAAAAATCATTTGTAACATCTATTGTAGTATGTACACTTAGAAAACAAAAGTTTCAGGTTCATTAAAGTCATTATGTATGCAAGGAAGAGAACATAAATGAATAAACCATTGAGTTAAATCTTTGTCAGAAGGTTTATCATCAACATGAAATTTAAAAGTGATTGATTTGAATCTAATATGAAAATCAATATCAGAGTCACTTTCTAGTTTTCATAAGTTTTCAAGTTCTGTACATATTTCATCATAATCATAATAATATTGAAATGTATACACAAAATCACTTACAAACTGATCCCATGTATATATGGAGGCAATTGGAAATGATGTTCACCATTTCTTGGCTTGGCCTGTAAATGTAAGAGTAAAAATCTTGCATAGAATTCCATCATCAATATCATAAAAGGAAGAATTTGCAAAATTCTGAATAAATTGCAAAACATGATCATATGCAAAAATGTTACTCTTACCATTGAATTTTACCTTCGACAAGTACTTTACTACCTTTGTTGGAGTACTGCAAATTGTTTTACCAGATAAAGAACTCCAAATAGGAATTTTAGGACCCATTAAAAATAAATGAAAGAATTAAAAACAATAGCTCAAATAAGAATCAAATTATTATGCACACTCATCGGTGGCTCTCCTTCTAGCGCCAAAAATGTTGATGACAAAAAATGACCATGTTCAACATCATAGGGAGATCACCCAGCCACAGTCCCAATTAGACCCTTATCCATTGGAATGGTGATTTCGACTGGTTATATTGGTCTCTAGTTACCCTTGTCCTAATACTAACCTAACCTAATGTTAATCTAATCTGGACTATTTTATATATACACAAAGTTATATACACAACCTTCTATCTGCTAATGTATATTGTTACATGATTTTATTAGTAGTCAAAAGGAAAGGGATTAATCTCTTGCAACATGCTTGCAAAAAAGCACCCCTAAGGTTGACACAAGGGCTCAACTACGCTACAATGGATTTCACTCCTGTGAAAGGAGACTTTATGGACATAAATGCAAATGAAACTTTAATTTATGATGCAAGTTAAAAAAAAATGAAAACCTATCTTAATCCGGAGAAGGATATACTTACTCGTAATCAAGAGCAATAATATCTTATAAGAAGAGGGAAGGACTGTAATTGTAATTGGATTTCTGTAACAACCCTCTTAATAAACATACCACAATGGTCAATGAAGGACTAAGTGGTAACACTGAGTAAAATTTTCTTTGAAACATAGATAAATTATACATACACACATTTACATTAACATCAATTTTCATGAAGATTAACTAAATTAAAGACTACATTGGCGTAATTAAATAAAATTTATCAAGAACTACTTATAGTCCGAAGCCAAAAAAAATCTATCTAAGGGTGCAAACGTATTACAATGGTTAAATATTTACCTACACTAAAAAACGGAGCTAACGCACATCATCAATAATTCTTTGTATTCATTAAAATCCTTAAATTAAATTTTTTTATTTTATAAATACTCAACTACACTCTAGAGATGTAAAAAAGGACGTATTGTTTGACAACTACAAAAATTTCATGGTCAAAGCGAATAATGCATCAATAAATAGATAAAGCATCTACATCCATCCTACTAAATAATGTCCTTTAATTAAGACTGGAAGATATTCAAACAAACCTTCTAGCTAGAGATTTTTTTTTCCAACTTAGGGGTTTCTTTATCAATATTATTCTGTAACTAAATCTTTGTACACATCAATGCCTAATCTCTGGACTATCCTTTAACTTGATCAATATTATTCTTTAAGTACGCAATTTGTTTAAATTATGGGTTTCTAGGTGGTGTTCGCTCTGGAAAACAATTTCAGGAAGTTCTAAAATTCGAAAGTCACTATAATTTTGATTTATCTCTCGATTCGGTTGATGCAACAATTTCGGCTATTAAGAATTTAATTACCGATTCCTTCCATATATAATTCTTTGACATTCAATCTTTTATTGTATTATAGATTTCGACTAGAAAATCAAGGTCAATCCATCAATTACTTATTGCGATCACATGCAAGTTATTGCACAATCTAGAATAAAATCTGATAGGAAGAACAAATTCAACATTTTTTTTTTTAAATCTTGAAATTCTAAGGTAGTTGTACCATATACAATGAATAGTTTAAGATTGTGAGAGAACCCATGGTTGATGATCGTAGTCAAAGTTCGCTTTAATCTTAAGTTAGCTCTGAGATTTATTAGATCTAGAAGTTTGGGTGCACAATTTAAGGAGTCGTAACTACCCATTACTGGTAGGTAACACCAGATGGAGTCTGTGGTGTTATAAAAAAAATTCTAGCTTAGATTCAGTTCGATTTTAATTCATTGTTTGTCGAAACATTTCAAGTATCTCAACTCTATATGGTGTTACTCTGTTCTCAGTCATTTTTTTTATAAATAAAAACCCCTGACCATTTAACAACGAAAATTGAACAAGATCGACATACTTGAATTTCCAGAATTTAACTAGAAATTCACATTAAACCCTGACCATTTACCATCGAAATTGTACAAGATTGACATACTTGAATTTGCAGAATTAAACCAGAATTTCACCGCCATAAAAGGAACATAAGTTCAATGTCAAAGTTCAATGTCAAAGTTCGCCCACCCCAAGGTAAGGTAATCAAACTGATAAGTTATAACTCACCATCTAAATCATTCATCATAGTTCTCTTAATTTACTAGAGCCCTTATTTCTATAATTGCAGACTCAACTAAATGTTTAATAACAAGGAATACATATTTCTCTTACAATCAACAATGAATCTCGTGTCCTTTAAATTAGATTTGTATGAAATAATTCAAAACATTATAATAATTTGATTTCAATGTTTATCAAGATAGTTTGTCCATATTACACAATAATATATTATCTAAAACAATGGAAATACCGTAACCAAAATGTGGATTGGAGCTGATTTCGATATGAGGTCTTGCACAAATTATCCTCCACTTTCTATCCATAAATATGCACAATGTTCTATCTTTTTTCCTATTGAATCCAAGACTTCACCGGTACCTCCCAACCAATGCCAGGGGTACTCTTCTTCCCCTTTATTCCCCTGATCCGCAAAGGGGCCAAGCACAGTAAACCAAAAATCAGTAAAACATAGTCAACAAAATTTTGGCAGCATAACAGTACTAAGAAAAGTGAGTCTTATTCCCCTTCTATCCTATTTCTTTTATAGGTAAATTCTCATTGACACTTGTCCACATGCACAAGTAATTCAAATTTTTAATTATTTTATTAGTGATTATTCACCGACACACTTGTCTCACTATCCCCCAGTTGCATAAGTAATTACCCTTTTTATTTGATTTAAAAAGCCGTTTTCCCTCACATTCTCCAATATGTTCCTATTTTTTCTCATAGTTGTTCCTTTGTTCCCCAAATTATCATTTAATGAGTTTCCCCTAAATAGATCTTAGTTAGAGTTGGATTATGAGTCTTCTTTTAGTTAGGATTTGTGGGAGATTAACTCAAGATTCTACTCTATGTGTACATCTATTCTCTCATGTTTTAATTTCTTTCTGTTTTAAAAATCCCTTTATTATTTTCATGCACACATGTGCATTTTACCCAAACTTGATCGAACTCTTATGTGGTTTTACCCGCAAGAAAAATCTGTCGCCAACCTCATAACTACGATCAACATGATGCACATCAACATAAATATTCTACTGATACTGCGCTTCTTTAATCCTTTGTCTTATATATTGCAACTGTTCTTCCATTTCTTGGATCACTTCCATTCCCACAAGGAATCTATCCTCAAGTCAATCCCAACTCAACGACATTTGACACGGTCGCCCATAAAGAAACTCAAACAGTGACATATTAATCCTACTATGGTAACTATTGTTTTATGCAAACTATACCAATGGCAAGAAGTCTTCCCAACATTTCTGTTGATTCATTACATACATACACAACATATCCTCCAAAATCTGGTTTTTTCTTTCTGTTTGTCCGACTGTCTCTGGGTGATACGCTGTACTAAAATTCAGTTATGTTCCCAAGGATTCTTGACAACTAGTCCAAAACCGTCCTGTAAACATCGATCCCAGATCATATATGATGTTTCTTGTTACTCCATGTAACCTCACAATCTTGCTAACAAAAACTCTAGCTATATTTGTTGCCTGATACATCGTACACATTGGAATAAAGCGTGCACTCTTCGTCAGAGTGTCAACTACCACAAAAATCAAGTCATGTGTCCTTGTCATCAGTGGAAATCCAACAATAAAATACATCGAAATGACCTCCCATTTCGATTCAGGAATAGCGTGTGGCTGTAACAATCCTGCTGGATGTCTATGTTCAACCTTCACTTGCTGACATTATAGAAATATCACCATGTAACTAACTATGTCTTCTTTCATTCATTTCCAAAAGAATAAAGGATTAAGGTTTGCCTTCATCTTCATGACTCTCGGATGAGCCATGTAAACTGTTCAATGATCTTTGCTTAAGATAAAACTTCTTAATTCTTCATTAGACGATATGTAAATGCTATCATTATATCTCAACAATCTGTCGTTGTCCAATGAATAACCTTAAAAATTTGATACCATCATGGTATTTTTTCCAATATTAGCCTTAACTTCCTTGTACCAATCATTGTCAATCTGTAGAGATAGAATATTTTCTTGCAGATTTGTCTTAAGAAGTATTACTAAGAATATGTATGGTCTCCAACTCAATGCATTTGCTATTGTGTTCATCATTCCTTTAATGTAAGTAATCTCAAAGTCTTATTCACTAAGTAATTATGACCAACGTCTCTATCGTGCATTCAAGTCACTCTAAGAAAATATATGCTGCAATCCATAGCGATTTATCTTTAATTCAAATTTTCATCCAATTAGATAATGTCTCCATACTCTCAAGGAATATACAATTGCTAATAACTCCAAGTCATGCATTGCGTAGTTTTCCTCATGCCTTCTCAATTTCCTTGAAATGTAAGTGATCACTCAACCGTCTTGCATCAAAACTCCACCTAAACCTTCCTTGGATGCATTCGTTCATACCAAGAATTATTTGTCCATGTCTAGGACCTTCGGCATTGGCGTCATCGTTTACAACTCTTTAAGATTTTGAAATGCTTCCACACATTTCTTTGTCCATACGAATTTCTTGTTTTTCTTTTGCAATTTCGTGATTGGATTTTCTATCTTCGAAAAACCTTCGACGAATCATCAGTAATATCCTTCTAAACCCATAAATATATGTACTTCTTGTACGCTCATCGAAGCTGGTTATTCCATAATAGCCTCTACTTTCGCTGGATCCACGACGATACCTTCTCCATATATGATATGTCCCAAATAATGAATCTTTGATTGGTAAAAAGAACATTTCGATAGCTTCCCATACAATTTGTTTTCTCTAAGACACTGTAGAACCAATATCAAGTGTTCTTCATGCTCTTCCTTCATCTAAGAATAAATCAGTATGTCATCAATAAATACTTAAAGAAACTTGTCTAAGTATTCACGGAATACCCCATTCATCAAACTCATAAATGCGCCCGGGGAATTCATCAATCCAAATGGTAAAACGATGAATTCATAGTGTTTGAATCTTGTCTTAAATATAGTCTTAGGGATATATTCCTCTTTGATCCGTAACTAGTGATATCCTAATGTCAAGTTGATCTTAGAAAACACAGTTTCTCCCTTCATCCGATAAAATAAATCATCAATCCTTGGCAACATATACTGGTTCTTAATCGTAGCCTTGTTCAGTTGACGGTAATCAATACAAATCCTCCACAATCCATCCTTCTTTCTAACAAAAATCACTGGCGCACCCCATGGTGAAATAATTGGACGTATAAGTCCCAATTATAACAATTCCTTCAATTGCATTTTCAACTCCTACAATTAAGGAGTTGACATCCGATATGGAGTTCTCACAATCAGTTATGTTCGGAGTTTCATATCTATGGTAAAATTAATTTCTCTTTTTAGTGGAAAACCTGGTAGTTCCTCCATAAATACATCTACAAACTCTGATACTACTGGAAGGTTTTCTAATCCTTCCTCATTGCCCTTTTTCTTAAGTGTTATGATGGAATATAAGTTTCATCCCTTGTGCATACTTTTATGTAATTGTAGGGAAGAAATAAATCCCAGTGAACCCCCCTGGTTTCTTCCTATAATCACCCTACTCTATCCCAAATCATCCGTCAAACTTAACCGTTTCATCTTGCAGTTTAGTATTGCATCATGCAATTCCAACCAGTCCATGCCAATCACTATGTCATAATATCCTAATATCGTGACATAAAGGTTGGCCTTTGTTACAAAATCACCCAAGTTAATGCTACAATCCATAACCTTTCCTCCAACTTTTTGTTTGGCTCCTGATGTCATTTCTACATATATGAACTTGTCCTGCTCGACTGCCTTTACCTTAATTCTCTTTAGCACTGCACTAGAAATAAAGCTCTTTGTAGCTCTTGTATATATCAAAATACTAAAAGTTTGATCGACGACTGTACCTGACGTCTCGAGCACAGTGGACTAGTGATCGTCTTGGTGGTTGTTCACAACTGCATGTATCAAGTGGGCCTTTCCCAAATATCCAACTGTAGTGGGTCCTGATGATTTGATCACTCTAGCCTTATCAATCGAACAATCTTGCTGGTAATGTGGCTATCCACATGTCCAACATACTGTCTTCGGTTCAGTGCTCCTGGTCCCTGAAGTAGATGTTGTTGGCCTAACAGTTTGTCATCCTGGTCTGTTCTATTGAACATGCCTAAAATGTTGCTGATGTTTCTGTGGTTCTCTGTGAGGAGTCCTTTGCTGAGGAGTCTGTTGTCTCTATGTAGAGAACATAGGTCCTCTGGGCGTATCTCGATGCCCAAAATTCTATCTAGCTGGAGTTTGATGCTGCTATGCTCCTGGTGTCATCTATCCAGTCAACCTAGAAGGATTTTTTACATGAGCCCAATTGTTCATCTCTTCCTCAGTTATGAGGGCCTTCTGAACTGCATCGTGCAACGTATGAGGCATTAGGATCCTCACCTTCGCACAAACGTTGAAGTTAAGGCCGAACACAAACTGATTAAATTTTAACTTCTCTGTGTTCAGATGTGGAGCATACCTAAGTAGCTCCATGAACCTAGCCTCATACTCTGGTACCGCATGACCGCCCTGTTGTAAGGATTTGAACTCATTAAGCTGGTTCTTATTGAATTCATCGGACAAGTACCTCTCCTGGAATCGTTTCTCGAACAATTCCCATGACACGTCTTCAACAACCATGTTTAGTTGAGGTAGGAGTGTCTTCCACAAAAGTAGAGCACCCCCTTTCAGTTGAAATACCGCCATGAGTAATTTCATGTTGTAAGTGTAATCATGAAGTGTGAAACACATCACCATGTTATCCAACCATGCCTCGGTGGCTTAGCCCTCCCTGGCACCCCAGAACTCGGGAAACTTCACTTTCTCGAGTTCTCAGTGTATACTACTAATACCTCCTGGAGTGCATTGTGAACCCTCATTGGGAACATATGTTCTTCCCTCATCCTGATCAAGGTAGATGATCAATGCCTCTGACATCCTCTACAAGGATCTCATCATACCTACCACATCTCCCACAACAACCCACTCCTGCTCAATAGTCTACTAATCTCCCTGAGGGTTAGATCCCTCTGGCGTGGATACAATCAAAGGAGGCATACCTCTTCCTCTCACACCATGACATCTGCTTCCTTTGCGTCCTCTAACCATGATAACCTGCATGGACAATTTCAAAAATTATTAGTGATACACCTTTAATCATTTATTTAATACATTGAAAGGTGTAGCGGGTCCCTTGTTGCAGGGATGAACCTACTCTGATACCATATGTAACAACCCTCTTAATAAACATACCACAGTGGTCAATAAAGGAATAAGTGGTAACACATAGTAAATTTTTCTTTGAAACTTAGATAAATTATACATACACGCATTTACATTAACATCAATTTTCACGAAGATTAACTAAATTAAAGACTATATTGGCGCAATTAAATAAAATTTATCGAGAACTTCTTATAGTCCGAAGCCAACAAGAATCTATCAAAGGGTGTAAATGTATTGCAATGGTTAATTATTTACCTACACTAAAATACACAACTAACACACATCATCATTAATTCTTTGTATTCATTAAAATCCTTAAATTAATTTTTTTATTTTATAAATACTCAGCTACACTCTAGAGATGTAAAAATGATGTATTGTTTGACAACTACAGAAATTTCATGGTCGAAGCGAATAGTGCATCAATAAATAGATAAAGTATCTAAATCAATCTTACTAAACAATGTCCTTTAATTAAGACCGGAAGATATTCCAACAACCCTTCTAACATCCTAACTAGAGGAAAGATTTACCAACTTAAGGGTCTTCTTTAATTCGACTCTCCTTGAATCGATACCTTAGGGGAGTTAGGTACTCAATACCAATTCAAGGATATAGTGTTTATATAAATTACAATTCTCCTTAAGTAAATCCCTTCAAGCTATAATTATTTTAACACTATATTGTTGATTAATTTTTTTTATTTGAATAGAATAAATATGCAACACTCTACGTTTACATAAATCGATGACCTATACACAATTATATAAATAGGAAATGAACTTTGATCACTTAATGGCTACCTCTGTTTCTTCACCTAACTTTCATATCAGGCCTGAGTTGAAAGGTCACGCTACCAATGGTTTAAAATATAATAATTGATTAATTGAGAATTTAAAATCTAGAACCACTGGAGATGCCCTCAGAATTTATCCTTTAGAAATAAAAATCCATTTAAGACACACAATGTCATCAGGGACGGACTTTAAGATAGTCATCGTTCAACCAATAAAAGTTCGCTTGGACACATGCATACGGTTGGTGGACAATAGTTGTTCCATAGGGTTATCTCTCCCATTAAATATTTTGTAAGTTCATTAAATATTTTGTAAGTTTGCCTTCTAAAGATATATTACCAAATTTAAGTTGTGGTTCTAACACTAGCACTAAAAACCCAAAGATTTGATTTTAGGGAGATCACAACAATAATAAGGAATGGAAAGAAGTAATAGTATTATCTTGGACTAGACACCATGTGTCAAGTCCAAGGAGTAATGCAAGGTGGCGAGTTATCATCTAGTTAGATCTACGTCCTGGGTTTAACACAATTTATTATTGCTACTCAACTAACCGACCGACACTAATCCTAATCTCAGTTCAAAGGTGCAGTCAGTCAATATCATTGTTATTCTTACCAAAGTTTTCTGTAACCTCTAGACTGTCCTTTAATTTGATCAATCTTTTTCTTTAATTACACAATTTGTTTAAATTCTGGGTTTTCGGGTGGTGTTTGCTCTGGAAAACGATTTCAAGAAGTTTTAAAATTTGAAAGCAATTATAATTCCGATTTATCTCTTGATTTGGTTGATGCAACAATTTCGGGTATTAAGAATTTAATTACCGATTCCTTCCATATATATAATTCTTTGACGTTCAATCTTTAATTGTGTTATAGATTTTGACTAGGAAATCAAGGTCGATCCAACAAGTACTTATTGTGATCACAAGTAAGTTATTACACAATCTAGAATAAAATATGATAGGAAGAACAAATTCAACTTTTTTTTTTAATATCCTGAAATTCTAAGGTAGCCCTAGAAGATACAACAAATAGTTTAGTATCGTGAGATAACATGTGGTTGATGATCATAATCAAAGTTTGCTTTAATCTTAAGTTAGCTCTGAGATTTATTAGATCTAGAATTTCAGGCACTAACAAAGTAAGCATCGAGAAACTCAAAATTGAGCATAAAAGAAATTCCAACACGTAAACAATATTGGATTGAGTTGAAAACATGCATGGAACCCAAATTGATATAACCCAAGCTAAATGACATCAAAGCTAAACATAATTTACGTGACACTTAAACGCTAAAAATATAGTATCAAACCAGATTTAATCCTAACATTTTAATGGCAAACTCTAATCATGCCTATCATATTATGATAAAATACAATTTAAAGAGTCATAACTACCCATTACAGGTAGGTAACACCAGATGGAGTCTGTGTTATAAAACAATTTCTAGCTTAGATTCAATTCGATTTTAATTCATTTTTCGTCGAAACATTCCAAGTATCTCAACTCTATACAATGTTACTATGTTCTTAGTTTTCCGTAAGTGTTTTTTAAATAAAAACCATTGAACATTTAACAACAAAAATTGAACAAGATCGACATGATACTTGAATTTGCAGAATTTAACTAGAGATTCACATTGAAGCCCTGACCATTTAACAACAAAATTGTACAAGATCGACATACTTGAATTTGCAGAATTAAACCAGAATTTCACCACCATAAAAGGCACACACAGATAGAATTTCAATTTCAAAGTTCACTAGCCCCAAGGTAAGGTAATCGAACTGATAAGTTATAACTCAACATATAAATCATTCATCATAGTTCTCTTAATTTACCAGAGCCCTTATTTTTATAATTGCAGACTTGAACTAAATGTTTAATAACAAGGAATACATATTTCTTTTACAATCAACAATGAATCTCGTGTCCTTTAAATTAGATTTCTATGAAATAATTCAAAACATTATAAGAATTTAAATAATTCGATTTCAATGTTTATCAAGATAGTTCATCCATATTACACAATAATACATTATCTAAAATAATGGAAATACTGTAACCAAAATGTGGATTGGAGTTGATTTCGATCTAAGGTCTTGGGCAAATTCTCCTCCACTTTCTATCCATAAATATGTGCAGTGTGCTATTTTTTTTCTTGTTGAATCATAGATTTCATGGATACCTCTTAGCCAACACTAGGGGTACTATGTTGAAACACACAGTGACATTGAGAGGTGGGGTGAATCAGTGTCTGAAAATTTTGGCTTCTTTTCACACTTTCATAGATGAACTGAATTAACTGAATAAGATATATGCAACTCAATTAATTATTCACAAACATGTGTAACACAAACTATATGAAGTAGATAAAATATCTTTCTTTTATTTATTTAACTTGAATGAATACAAATAAAACCAATCATTTAATATCTTCAACTTCAACTGAATATGAGAGATCCAACTCTCTGATACAAGACCCAACTTGTAGTTCTTAGATCCTACTGAGAAATGAGGAATCCAACCCTCATAACAAGACCCAACTTGCTGATCTCATATCCAACTGAGATGTGAGGAATCCAACCCTCATAACAAGACTCAACTTGTAAACATGCACCAACTTGATAGAATGAACTTCCATTCAATCCATTATATATATATAATCCACCAAGACACCCTAAGATTCACCACTACTTCTAGTTTATATAGTATTTCAATAGTTATAGGATTGAACCATTGTGTCTTTTGACATGAACCATTACATCTCTTCATTTAATTTAACATAGATAATCTTCTCCTTTTATTCATTAATTTATTGTGTAAGTTTCTCAATCAATTAGAAGATTAATCTTGATTCGAATTTCATCTACATGAGATGATCACATGTATGGATCGACTCCTTATAACGTTCCCATGCTTTTGTTGCATCCCTAGTTCTTCAACATATCATATTCGAGATTTTACTATCTCTCTGTATTGTTATGGTGTTAATCTCATCTGATTACTTAACATGCCCTTAACTATTCATAGAAATCAAATTCTACAAAGAAGATTTCTTCAACCCACTTCCCTTTGTGACAGTGGGCTCAAAACCATGGGCTTAGCTATTTCAAACGTTGTTCTGTTAGTACTTTTCTCCTTCCACCCTTATTCTTCTATATTAGACCATATTCAAATGTCCAAGGGTTTATTTACTTCTATCCCCTTTATACTCCTTATTATATTTTTTACCTTATCACATGACCGGTGTTGGAGCCAGGTTCTCTGGTACTTCAGCCTTTGGGATTTCGGCCTTTGCAATCCTTGTATCCTTCCAGAGTTGTTATGTTCCAGAGTGGTTGCATCTCATGTTGGATAATCCAATGGATATAATTACTCGAATTTTTCATATTGACGACCTGGTCTAATCCTTGCACACTCGTTGAACTTTGTATTTTAGATGATCGATGGTTATGAATTAATATTCAGTTGATCTGGATGGTTTTCATCTACTATGGAACTTTGGAGATTCGTGACTCCGAGACTCTGGGTTACTAGAAATCTGAAGTAGTTCAATTCATCTGAAGGTTTACCTATCGAATAAGTCATAAAACGACGATGACCACTTGTTTTCGGTTAACACCTCATGCTTACTCTATTCTTCCACTATGTTTGATCAATGGTTGAGAATGATCCCAAATTAGATCAACGATTAATGTTACTTCATGATTCCAGCCTTCAACGATTAGCTGATAACAAAAGCTTGGATATCCTCGAAGTTAGTCATCCTGGAATGACGTGGCTTGACGACGTCACTCAATATTATGTGGAACCTAATTCTATGTGCCATTTGTCACCCTGATTCATGAATTTCAAGGTCCTTATGTGCCACATCAACCTTGACATTTGTTATTACCTGATTGGGCCACATGTCATCTTTGTCTCCTGCCACATGTCTCCCTCCTAGATCATGGATTTGCACTTCGTGGATCCGAGATTTTTTCACTTTTATATCAACCTTGAATCATCGCTAAAGTGACGAATATGTTTTTCCACCATTTGATCTTTCCTTGTCTTGATTCGACAATCTCTGTTTACTCTGGGACTTCGTTCCTTTGGCCCCACTTATCCTATCCTTCCACTACTTCATCCAACAGTTGAGAATGGTATTGAAATGGATCAAAAGTTAGCGTTACTTACAGACTTCAGGATTTCAAGGCTTACCCTATCCATCCACTTTATGTCGATCAACGGTCGGCGAGATTTCCCAACTCTTCCTTTGATCCGATGGTTGATGAGAGTTCATGACTTCGGGGCTTCGACCTTAAGGTATTCCTACATGATTCATACTTATTTTCTCTAGAGTGGTCATCTCTAGAGTTGACCACCATTGGACTTGCCTATCCTCATCCAATGGTTTGATGGCCCTCATTCACTTCGGGACTTAGGGGCTTCAGCCTCTGGGTATTCTTGTTTTTTTTGAACTTTTTATCGCCGGAGTGGTCAACGCCAAATTTGACCACCTTATTTCCTTTAGTATGATCAAACGGTTCAAAATTTCCATTCCATATCGATGGTCAACATTTAATTCTAAATTAAATATTGATCTAACAGCTGAGAACTCATTCGAAGCTCCTTCTTGATCGATGGTTCGTGTTTATTTCATGAATTTAGGATTTCGTGGATTCTTCCTTGTCTATAGTAATCACCGAAGTGATGAAGTGGAGAAGTGCTCAAACTTATGCTATCCTTCCACTTGGTTTCAATCAACGGTGGAGATTTTGACCGACTGTAACAGACTTTCCTCACAGTTCTGAGGGTGTTCAATGCTCTTCTTTATGATCTGTTTGTCGCTATTTCTCCTAAGATTTTAATAATTGTTTGTTCATTCTTTTATGCACTAATATTTAGTTTCTAACCCTCATGAGCTCTTAATTCCTTGTGGTTTGTTACTCTATACGTGGATTCTCTGCATGATTCTTTTCTTGAGCTTTAGGAACATAGGATCATTGTCGATCATATCGTGATAAACAATGATCATGAATTGCTTCTTCCCCAAGGTGATCTTCCTTTTTATCTAATTGTTGTATATGTTTGACTCATGTTGCCATAAATGACAATACACAATCAATAATTCCAACAATCTTCTCCTTTGGAATTGAGGGAAACATATCTCTAAAAAAAATACTTTTTCTCCCCCTATCACTGTTCTCATTTTCAGGTTGGAGGATTGAACCAAATACTGATACCAAAATTGTTTTACTGTTTTTCTCCCCCTTTTACATCAATGAAAAAGAGTTAATCTTTTACTACTTTTCTCCCCCTGTTAATGTGCCAGTTGTTATCTCAATCTCTTAGGATTTTGTGTTTAAGTAGGTATTTTTATTGATACCGATTTTTTTTAGTGATCAAGTCTTTTAAACCTAATCTAATGACTTCCTCATTTGATGACCAAATTAAACACTCCCCCTGAGTTATTACCGTTTCATAGGGTTTTACTGTCTTCTCCTTTGTCTTAAAGGACAAGGGTGTGAATCTTACTAATCTTCTTGATTTGTTTATTTATTCTCGTTGATATTCCGATCCTTCTCAAGAATACCATTGATCGATACCAATTAATTTAACTTCCATTCTTCAACTAATTTAATATCTTAGTCACAATCCTTCGACTCTACATAAACCAACTTCAACTTCTGTCCCTTAGAAATAAGATTGAATTGGTCCTTTCATCTGTTGTTTGTTAAGTCCTCTTCATAAGTTTTTCATTCTTTTGGAAATTCCTCATTGGGTTTATACTTTAGTAGTATTTTGTAGTACTTACACAAAATCATGTTGTAAAATCCTTCCTCCCTTTTATTCATATTTTTTGTTGAGGGGAAATTTAGTAGTTCATGAAAATAATATTGGAAAACTTACGATATTTTCATTGCTCAATTCTTTTGGTCGATATGCTATTGAATATTCATCATTATCATCATTTTTCCGTGTAAGTGAAACTTCTTCATTTTCTTCTTTGGGATTTTCTGTTTGCATTTTTCTTTTATTGGTTAATGTACTCTTGATCTGCATGATATCATCAAGATCTCCTATTGTGTCATATTTTTCTTTAGGAACTCTCATTTCCTGAGTTTGATCCATTTCATATTCAAATCTATGAATTTCACATTCCTTATTAAGAACTTCACCCATCATTTTCTTGTTATCAATTTCTTCATTTTCAGATGCCAGATCATCTTTCTTGCTTTCTATTTCAGAATTTCTTCTCCATACCTTTTCATCAGATATTTTGTTTGTTGGATATTTCTTTTCTAAATTTATCCTTTGAGATTTTTCATTTCTTCTTTTTTTCCAACCTTAATTAGATTTTCTTCTTGACTTGTATGAATTGTTTCTCATGGATTGATTTCTTGATTTTCCGCAGTTTTGGGATTTGTGACTAAACCAATCACATTTGTAACATCTCATTGTATGGAAAAACTTTGTTGTGTGGCCAACATAATTGCATCTCCAACATCTCATTAAGTTATTGGACCTTCCTAAATTTTTCTTTTCAAGACTCTTGCATTCCAATGCTTTGTGATTGAATTTATTACAAGAATAACAATAACCATTGAAGGTGTTTCCATACTTGAGTCTATTGTGACATGAGAAGTATGTCTTTTGATATGTTTCTTGTTTTTGACTTTTATAGCTTCCTTCCTTGAAAAAGTTAATGGTTTGTTTTAGGTTTGTGAATGCACCTTTTTCTTTTGAGGAGTATGATCCTTTATCATGTTTTTGAATGGTACTCAATTTTCCACCTTCTTCTTTCTTATTGTATCCAAGACCGGTTTTGTCATCAGTTGGTCTTTGACTATTCCAGATCCTATCTAGGATAGCTGAGATATTTTGGAATTTGACAGTTGTTTTTGTC
This sequence comes from Picea engelmannii, assembly GCA_009831015.1. NCBI lineage: Eukaryota > Viridiplantae > Streptophyta > Pinopsida > Pinales > Pinaceae > Picea > Picea engelmannii. The sequence continues at coordinate 296,973 of ML788959.1, forward strand.
TTTTCATTCTTCTTTTTTGAGGTTGATAACTTCCATTTTCAACATGTGACATGCTTCTTCCTTTTTATTCAACTAAATCTTCAAGGCTTCTTCTTTTTCCTTAGCTCCTTCAAGTTGAGTCGTTAGATTGATGACCATTTATTCTGTATCATCTAAGAATTCTATGTAGTTATTAGTTTATTCATATGTCTTTAACTCTTCTATATATATATTTTTAGATCAACAACTTCATTCTTCAATCTTTTGATTTCTTCCTTGTTTTCTATCTGAATCCTTTTGAGGTCGATGGCTTCCAATTCCAACCTGTGGCATGATTCTTCCTTTTTAGTTAATTGGATCTTATGTGCTTCTTCATTTTTCTTAGCTTCTTCAGTTTGAGTCATTAGAGTTGCGTTAGTACTTTCATTTATCTTTTTGACAATAATAATTTCCAATTTCAACATGTGACATGAATCTTCTCTTTTAGTTAATTGGATCTTCTGAGCTTCTTCATTTTTCTTAGCTTCTTCAAGTTGAATTTTTAGACATATGACCATTTATTTTGTCTCTTCTAGTACTTCTTTGATTTTATTGTCATGTGTCTTCAATTCTTCCATTTCTTTTGTTAGATTAGCAACTTTAATCTTCAATCTTTTGATTTCTTCTTCTTTGTCTTCTAGCTGAATATTTTGTTCATGTTCTTCATGGTTAGATTGATCTAATTGTTGTAGTATCATTATATATTTCTTTTGAATTTTGTCCAACTCTTCAAAATTGCACATAACTATGTATTCAATATGGTCAAGAACATCCTTAGTAACTTCAATATATATACCATTTCCTGCTTCCATACTAATCACTTCAAATGTAGTTATAGCATCGATATTAAAATCTAATAGTTTTTCTTTATTGAATAATGAGGTATTCACCAATTCCTTGATGTAGTAGCATTCTCTATTGATGACTGGGGTTTGCATCAATTCTTTGATGGAATTGTCCTCTTTTGTGTTTTTTTTTTCTTTATTCTGATCACAATTATATTTATCTGTATTTTGTTCTTCAATTTGATTTGATTTCTCCATTTCTGAGTTTTGTTCTTTAATCTGATTGGATTTCTTTGTTTCTTTTTATTTTTCTATAAACTGATTGGAATTATCCATTTCTTTGTTTTGTTCTTTATTTTGATAAGAATTCTCTAGCTGGATCCATAGTACTTTAACAGAGGTGCAATGTCCCATATTTTCTTTGACTTGGTATGACAGTCCATTCTGGATTTCCTTTAATGCTATTGAATTATTTTTCTTTGCTTCTCTTACAGTTTTGGATTTTTTCATTGAGGTAGTTGAGTACCAAGGTTTAGATACTATTGAATCCCAAACACCAGATCCTATTGACTTCAGATACTATTTCATTCCTTCCCTCCATGAAGAGTAGTTTGTTCCATCAAATAAGGGGACTTTATTTGTGGAGAGAGCCATTTGTCCACCCATTTCTTCAGAATCTACCTTCCAATGTTGAAACTATGTTAAACATACCAGTTCTAATAACAATTGTTGAAACACACACTGACACTGAGAGCGGGGAGGGGGTGAATCAATGTCTAGAAATTTTCACTCCTTTTCACACTTTCATACATTAAATGAATTAACTGAATAAGACATATGAAACTTAGTTAATTATTCACAAACATGTGTAACAAAAACTGTATGAAGTAGATAAAATATCTTTTATTTATTTATTTAAATTGAATGAATACAAATAGAACCAATCCTTTAATATCTTCAACTTCAACTAAATATGAGAGATCCAACTCTCTGATACAAGACCCATCTTGCAGTTCTCATATCAAACTGAGAAATGATGAATCCAACCCTCATAACAAGACCCAACTTGCTGATCTCAGATCCAACTAAGATGCGAGGAATCCAACCATCATAACAAGACTCAACTTGTAAAAAGGCACCAACCTGATAGAATGAAATTCCATTCAATCCATTATATATATAATCCACCAAGACACCCTAAGATTCACCAATAATTCTGGTTTATATAGTATTTCAATAGGTATAAGATTGGACCATTGTTTCTTTTGACATGAACCATTGCATCTCTTCATTCAATTTAACATAAATAATCTTGTCCGTTTATTCATTAATTTATTTTGTAAGTTTCTCAATTAATTAGAAGATTAATATTGATTCAAATTTCATTTACATGAGGTGATGACAGGTATGGATTGATTCCTTATATTGTTCCCATGCTTCTGCTGCATCCCTAGTTCTTCAACATCTCATATTCGATATTTTACTAGATCTTTGTATTGTTATGGTGTTAATCTCGTCAAATTACTTCACAGACCCGTAACTATTCATAGAAATCAAATTCTACAAAGGCGCTTTATTCAACCCACTTCCCTTTGTGACCGCGGGCTCAAAACTACGGGCTTAGCTATTTCAAACGTTGTTCTATTAGGGCTTTTCTCCTTCCGTACTTATTCTTCTACATGAGACCGTATTCAAATGTCCAAGGGCTTATTTACTTCTATCCCATTTATGCTCCTTATTATATTTTTTACCTTATCAGGTGACCGGTGCTGGAGCTAGGTTCTTCGGTACTTCAGCCTTCGAGATTACGACCTTTCCAATCCTTGTATCCTTCCAGAGTGGTTACATCTCATGCTGGCTAATCCAATTGATAACATTACTCCTGAAGATCTCATATTGATGGTCTGGTCTAATCCTTGCGCATTCGTTGAACTTTGTCTTTTAGATAATCAATGACTCTGAATTAATCTTCAGTTGAGGTGGATGGTTGTCATCTACTTCTAAACTTCATAGATTCGTTACTTCGGGACTCCAGATTACTAGAAATTTGAAGTACTTCAATTCATATGGAGGTTAAATAAGTTATAAAATGACGGTGACCATTTGTTGTCGGTTAACACCTCATACTTATTCTATTATTCCACTATGTTTGATCAATGGTCGAGAATTATCCCAAATTAGATCAATGATTAACGTTACTTTGTGATTTTGACCTTTGGCGATTAGATGATAAAACAATCTTGGATATCCCCGAAGTTAGTCATCCTGGAGTGACGTGGCTTGCTGACGTCACTCAATATGAAGTGGACCCTAATTCTATGTTCCACAAGTCACCTTGTTTCATGACTTTCAAGGTCCTTATGTGCTACATCGACCTTGACATTTGTTACCACCTAATTGGGCCACATTTCATATTTTTCTCCTGCCACATGTCTCCCTCCTTAATCATGGCTTTGCACTTCGTGGCTTCGGTACTTTGTGGCTATGAGAGTTTTTCACTTTTATATCAACCTTCGATCATCGCGAAGTGTTGAATATGTTTTTCCACCATTTGATCTTTCCTTGTCTTCATTCGAAAACCTATCTTTACTCCAAGACTTCGTTACTTTGATCTCGGTCAAGAATGGTCCCGAAATGGATCAATATTTAGCGTTACTTCCAGACTTCAAAATTTCAAGGCTTATCCTATCCTTCCACTTTATGTCGATCAACAGTCGGTGGGATTTCCCAACTCTTCCTTTGATCCGACAGTCAATGGGAGTTCGTGACTTCGAGGCTTTGACATTTAGGTATTCCTACATGATTCAGACTTATTTTCGCCAGAGTGGTCAGTGCCAGAGTTGACCACTATTGGAATTGCCTATCCTCATCCAACGTTATGATGGCCCTCATTCACTTCAAGACTTTGGGGATCTGACCTTCGGGTATTATTGGTTCTTATGAACTTCTTATCATCGAAGAGGTCAGTGTCGAAGTTAACCACCTTCTTTCCTTTAGTACAATCTAACGGTTCAACATTTTCATTCCAGATCGACAATCAACATTTAATTCTAAATCAAATCTTGATCTAATAGCTGAGAACTCATCCAAAGCTCCTTCCTGATCGATGGTTGGTGTTTATTTCATGACTTCAGGATTTCATGGATTCTTCATTGTCTCTAATAATTAGTGAAGTGGCGAAGTGCCAAAGTGCCGAAACTTATGCTATCCTTCCACTTGGTTTCGATCAACGGTTGATATTTTGATCGAATGTAACAGAGTTTCCTCATAGTTCTAAGGGTGTTAAGTGCTCTTCTTTCTGATATGTTCATCACTATTTCTCCTGAGCTTTTAATAACTGTTTGTGCATTATTTTATGCACTGATATTTAGTCGCTAACCCCCCTGAGATCTTAATTCCTTGTGCTTCGTTACTATGTACGTGGATTATTTACATGTTACTTTTTCTGAGCTGTAGGAACATAGGAACACTGTCGATCCTATCGTGATCAATAATGATCACAAATTGCTTCTTCCCCAAGGTGATCTTCCTTTTTCTCTATTTTTTGTATATGTTTGACTCAAGTTTCCATCAATGACAACACACAATCAATAATTCCAACATACTCTTCTTCCCCCTTATCCCCCCCAAGTCGCAAAGGGACCAAGTACAGTAAACCAAAAATCAATAGCACCCAAAATTTCCTCGCAAGGAAGAACTTCCACTCTTTCCACAAGCTTGGTATCCCAACTCTCACAAGTAAAACACAATTGACAAAATTTTGGTAGCATAAAAATACCAAGAAAGTGAGTCTTATTCCCCTTCTACCCATTTCTTTTATAGGTAAATTCTCATTGGCACTTGTCCACATGCACAAGTAATTCAACATTTTAATTATTTTATTAGTGATTATTCACCCACGCACTTATTGTCAGACAATTGGCTTAGGTTGATGGATATTTGGTATGGATTGTTGGTTTTCATTGATGTCAACCATTGGAGAGTGATATTGTAGATTTATGTCAACCATTCGAGAAAGTCTGATAGAGAATTTTGGTAGCATAAAGGTTTGGGTAATGGATCCAAGTTTGTTTGATGTATAATGGTATGAGTTTTGATATATTTGCAGGTAATACTATTCTATATGGATAGTACATGTCATTCCATTTCTGGTGGTAATATGTAGAACATCACATAACTCCTCACAATTTGAGAGTTATGGCCTTATGAAGTTGAAGGACCCTCATATGATTGGCTTGAAACCCCAAAAGGTCAAAGAAGTCAAAGTTCTTGCAATGAATAAATTATTTAAATAATAAAGTGAAGTGACAAAGTCAAAGAGGATTATTTAAATAATAAAGTGAAGT
>ML788959.1:302171-340883 GCA_009831015.1 Picea engelmannii
TGAGGAAACATATCCAAGAAGTTGTGGTATGAATTTAAACTTGTGGGTCATTGTATTTTTGGAGTTACACTCCGTGGAAAATATGGTTTTTGGCCAGTCTTGAAACTAGTCTAAAACATGTGTTTCGGGTAAAAATGTCATAAATTCTTCATAATAGATCCAAATTCAGTAATACCAAATGTGTTGGTTAGAGTATAGCATGTAGTATTCTTTGTAAAATTTTCAGATCCATACAAAAAATATTTCATGCGGGGAACGCTCTACAAGTTCGTTCTCTAGAATAAGCCATAATTCAACAAGGCATGCCATTTTTTCTATAACTCCTTTTCTGAGAAGTTCCAATTAGTGACAGCTGGAGGAATAGCATAAAACACACTGAAGAACATTGTGTACTATTTTCATATCTTTATTCATTACAGGTACATAGTTATGATTATTTCAAGTTAGGGTTGTTGACTAATCCAAAATTAGTCATGTGAGACTAAAATAAAGTTTGATTAAAATGTTAGTCTTTGGTTGTTAAAGTTAAGGAAGGTTTGCAAGTATGTGATCATATACACCGGGTCTATTACAGAGTTACAAATCAGATTTGGATGATGAAATTGATGAGGGATTTTGGTTGAGGTACATGTTGGGTACATGGTTGAGACAAGTAGTTGATGAGTTGGCACATACATGAGGTGTATAGTTGATGATGTTGGTACATCTTGATGAGTCATAGTTGATGAGTAGTTGATACATGATAGACACATACTTGGTACATGGTTGGAGGCACTTGTTAGTAGTATTGTTGACACATGGTTTATAAACGATGTACCATACTTGTATTGGTATATTATTAGAAGCACATATTGATCTTGGTGATGATTATGAGTTGTTGTGTTAATCTTGGTTGATGCACATCTTTGAGAGTTGTCTTGGCGATTGATCTTGGTGATTAGATCTAATTTGGTTGATAATATTGATGACACAGGTTGTTGTGATAGGTTGTTTGGACATGTTGTTGTGACATGTTATTTCTATAGGTTTGGTGCATGGTTGATGCACTTGTTCATGGTACAGGTTGAGGTATAGGTTGGTGCATGGTTGATGCACTTTTTTATGTTACAGGTTGATTACAGGTTGGTTGGTACAGGTTGGCACATGGTTGATGCACTTGTTTATGGTACATGTTGATTACAAGATGAGGTACAAGTTGATGCATGGTTTAGGTTATTGGTACAGGTTGTTTGGTGTAGGTTGATTGGTACAGGTTTAGAACAGTATATCTCATAATGATAGTGTGACAGTGGTTCCATCATTCTACTTATACGTCAGGGCGGTTATATGGGGCAATGACAGGTGGTTGTAGACACCTTTCGGTTGTAGCCAAAGAACATAGGGGGTTGTAGCCTCCTTCTGGTTGCAGCCAGAGAATTGGGGAGTTGGAGCTTCCCTCGGGTTGTAGCCTGAGAAACTAGGGGGTTTGAGCCTCCTTCCAGTTGCAGCTGGAAAACAAAGGAAGTTAGTGCTTCCAATCAATGAAATTCTTCAATACATATAAGAAAAAGCATTATGTGGTTTTCTCCCTCTTTGGGTTTCCACGTAAAAACACTGGTGTATTGTGTATGTGTATGATTGCTCATTTGTTCATTGTTTATTTACTCTGCAATTATTGGATGATAATGCTACATTGATATAACACTTGCATTATATGGTTAAAAAGGATTAAATTTCTCTATTACTATTTCACCCCCACTCTCAATAATCCAACAATTGGTATTAAATCCAGTTCCTTCAAGAAATAGTTTAACCACTGGAAGGAGATCATGGATTATTCTGAGAATGGAGTACCAATGTTTAATGGTCATAATGGTTTTAAGTATGAGATGTGGAGCACAAGGATGGAAGTATTTTTATAGGCACGGGGACATTATATTTGACTATCAGTTGTTATAGGATATGATAGTTCAAAAAGGGAAAAGATTGTATCCAAGAAGGAATTGAAGAAGAATAACAAAATAGGAATGGATTTCATCTAGAAAGTATTACCTAATCCGGTAAGAGAAAAGGTTGGTAAATGTTCATCAACCAAAGAACTTTGGGATAATTTACATTACATATATTCTTCACCCATTCCATATTCAAAAAATTCTAAAGAAGATGCAGATACAGAACAAGAAGAAATATTTTCATCATGTCAGACAGATTCAAAAGAGGAAGAGTATGAAGAAGCATAAGTTGATTACAAAGAAAAATTGATCAGTGAAATTGAATATCTAAAGAAAGAAAGAGAAGAAAACAAGTCATCCAAGAAAGAATTGATGAAGCAAAAGGAAAGTGTTCAAGGTTCCGAAAAATATCAACAGGTCATCAAGAATTTAAGAGCTCATCTAGAAGAGGCCAAAAGAATTGAAGAAAATCTAGAATATCAAAAGAAATGTTTAGAATCCAACATAGCAACACAAAAGGAAGAAGTAAAAAATAGATAAAATATATGGATGGATCATCTCAAGGAAAGAACCAATGACTTAAACCAACTTGAGGAAGAGTTTGGTCAAGAAGAGAGAAGACTAGAAGAAGAAATAATTACATTGAAAATCCAACTTGAAGAAGCAAAGAGAACATAAGAGGTCATGAAGTCTCAGATAATGAAGAAAGAAGAAGAGGTTGAGAATCTTAAAGAATAAGTTGTCACACTAAGAGTCAAAATCGTCAAGCTCAACGAGAATGTTGAAGAGACAAAAACATCCACATCAGTTGTAGAGAATGAAGAGTAGCACTCTACATTGCTAGAAAAGAAAAATGAAGAAAATAGAAAGAGTTATGCAGAACTACTCAAAGGAAGGAATCATGGTCAACCAGAATCTAAGAAAACTAATAAAGATACAACTTCAAGAAGACCATCCATGTTCAATCCACAGAGAAGCTTCAATCATGATCATGATAAGTCAAGGCAGAAATTTAGAAGGACTACACCACAAAGAAAATCATTCACTCCCAGGTATGCAAATTTATTTTATGGTCATTGTTTTTACTGTACTAACTTTGGACATAAGGTTTCATATTGCAGGGATTATAAAAGAAATGTTCAAGCAATAAATTCCTATGTGGCCCCACGTAACATTGGATGTTACAAATTTCATAACTATGGACACATAGCTCGTGATTGTAGAAGCACGATCGATACTTCCATGAAAGAGAACATTGACATTAGATATAAGAAAGTATGTATAAGAAAAAAACAAGAACAAGTGAACAAAGACCAGGTCCTAGAGATCGCAATATTGGCAATAAAACGAGATGTAGAAAAATCTGCAAAGAAAAAGAAGGATGTCAGATATAAAAGGTTTGCAAAATAAATGAAATAAAAGAAGGACAAGTAAATAAGGGATAGGTTCAAGATATTATACTTTCAGGTATTGTAGTGAAAGATGAATCCATATACATAAAGAAATAAGTCAGAGCTTAGAGAGATGATGAATCTACCAATGAATATGATGATGAATACACATCATAGTAGGAATTGTTCTGAGCCATCCATCTTAGAGACTCCCAGGTAATATGAATATTAGACAAGGGGAGTCTATGCAATAGCTGTGACAGACCAAAGAACCATCCTTCAAGCAGCTTGCAGAGTTTGAGAAGACATATCCAAATTAGTCAGTTAGAAAAAGTACAATTTGATATATTAATCAAGACTTCATGATAATATAGTGATAAATGGGTCAGCATTATGGAAAATTGCACAAGTAGAGTCTTGGAAAGTATGGACAGAGATGGATTTGTAAGAATACTTAGCAGGTTTGGACATATATATGAAAGTGGACAAGAGCATGGATTCATAGATTGGTTTAGAGAGTGGTTCAAAGACAAAGGGACATTATCATAATGGATTATAATTACACAGGAAATGGCTTGAACAATGCTAATGGATTCCAAATTGATAGATATTTTTTGGACACATGCAGTGCATACAACAACTCAAATTCAAAACATAATAATGCTCAGAAACAACAATGACAAAAATGCCTACGAACAATGGAAATGAAGCACATACAACAACCTCTACATCAAGGTAACTCAAGGTAGTATTTTATTAATTGAAATTTATGTTGATGCTATTGTTTTTAGAAGTACTAATGACAGGTTAAGTCAAAAATTTGAAAAGGATATGCAGAATGAATTTGAAATGTCATTACTTGGAGAACTATCCTTCTTTCTGGGTCTTTAGATATGTCAAAGAAACCAATGAATTTTTATTTCTCAAACTAAGTATCTCAAAGAAATGATAAAGAGGTTCAGAATGGAATATTGCAAACCAGTTGCAAGTTGAGAAAATATGATGATTCAAAGTCTACAAACCAGAGGCAATACATGTAAATGATTGGTAGCTTACTATATGTGACAACATCTAGACTAGATTAAATCCAGGCAGTTGGACAGGTGGGATGATTTCAAAAAACACCAAATTAATCACATGTATTAGCAATGAACAAGATTTTTAGATATCTCAAAGGAACATAAGAGTTTGTATTATGGTATCCAAAAGGAAAAGATCTATCACTTATTTCCTACACAGATGCAGATTGGGTAGGTTTCATTGATGACCGACAAAGCACCAGTGGAGAAAGTTTCTACTTGGGTGAGTGTTTAGTATCATGGCTAAGCAAGAAACAATCATCAATATCTTTATCTACAGCTGAGGTAGAGTATATTGCAGAAACACCATATTGTACATAGGTTCTATGGATGAAACAAACTCTGAAAGATATATAGGTTGAGTATGATGAGCCCATTCCAATTTATTGTGATAATACAAGCACCATCAATATCTCAAAGAACCCGGTGATGCACTCTAAGATGAAGCACATTCCAATCAAGTATCACTTTCTACGGGAACAGGTTGTAGAAAAGAACATCGGATTTGAATATGTGGGCACAAAAGAACAAGTGGAAGACATCTTTACAAAATCACTTCCACGGGAATCCTTTGAGTATCTTCGCTAGAGAATCAGAGTAATTTCTACTCCAAAATGAATGCTTTTGAATGATTATATTATATGTCTTAGATGTACATGAGGAATCACCATAAATAGGACAATTCAGGTTGGGAGATCAATTTTAGGAAGATTTTAGTTAGGTGGAGTATCCCCATGGACAACTTAGTTAGGGGGAGCAACCCCAGATGGAAATATACCTTTTCCATTGATGACAAAGAGGGAGAGATTGATCATATGTAGGATAGAAATGCTTGGAGAGAGAGCACATAGGGATGTAGAGAGGGGGAACATCCCAAGGAGAGTTCAGTCAGGGGGAGCAACTCCAAAGGGAGATACCATTTTCCATTGATGTTAAAGGGGGAGAGATAGAAACATTGATGATGAGTATACACATGAATGCTATCATGACTAAGTGTTGCCATCAATATTGGTGTTGCCATCAATGCCAAAGGGGGAGATTGTCAAACAGTTGCCTTAGGTTGATGGACAGTTGGTATGGATTGTTGGTTGTCATTGATGTCAACCATTGGAGAGTGATATTGTAGATTCATGTCAACCCTTGGAGAAAGTCCGGTAGCACAAAGGTTTGGGTTATAGACCCAAGTTTGTTTGATGTATACTAGTATGAGTTTTGATATATTTGTAGGTAAGACTATTCTAGATGGATATTACATTTCATGCCATTTCTGGTGGTATGTGGAACGTCACATAACTTCTCACGGTTTGAGAGTTATGACCTTACGAAGTTGAAGGACCCTAATATGATTGGCTTGAAACCCCAAAAGGTCAAATAAGTCAAAGTGCTTGCAAAGAAGAAATTATTTAAATAATAAAGTTAAGTGACAAAGTCAAAGAGGATTATTTAAATAATAAAGTGAAGTGACAAAGTCAAAGGGGATTATTTAAATAATAAAGTGAAGTGACAAAGTCAAAGAGGACTATTTAAATAATAAAGTGAAGTGACAAAATCAAAGATGATTATTTAAACATTAAAGTGAAGTGACAAAGTCAAAGAGGATTATTTAAATAATAAAGTAAATGGAGAACTTTCTAATTAAGGAAAGTGGTTATAAGAAGGTTAAACCTAAAATGAGGAAAATGGGTTAAGTGGTCAATTGGCTATTAGATACATGGACAAGTTGAAAATTGGGAAAAGTTGGACATAGGTGACTATGTGGACAAAGTGGCTATGTGGATAAAGTGGCCTAGAATATGCTTCTAAGGAAGCTACCTGGAGAGTATAAATAAGAGGCAAGGCTCTCTCAGTTTAATCACACTTGAGCATATTGAATATCTATAGGTGATTGAGGTAACCAAAGGATATCTAAGCTGAATTTCAGAGGGAAGGTGAAGTAAAGAAGGCCAAAATTCAAAGGAGGATAAATTTTTTTGATGATGCTTTCTAAGGTATGTTATTTACATGTCATCTCACCATTTTTCGCAATAACATTTTTTATAGAATGATTCAGACTGAGAAATTGGGAGGCCATTGTGGAAACATATCCAAGTAGCCTTGGTACTAATTTCAAATTGTGGTTCGTTGTATTTTTGGAGTTACACTCCATGGAAAATATGGTTTTGGCTAGTCCTGAAACTAGTCTAAAACAAGTGTTTCAGGTAAAAACGTCATAACTTATTCATAAAAGATCCAAATTCAATAAAACCAAATGTGTTGGTTAGAGTACAGTCTATAGTATTATGTGTAAAATTTTTAGATACATACAACAAATATTATGTGCAGGGCATGCTCTACAAGTTCGCTCTCTAGAATAAGCCAGAATTCAACAAGGTATGCCATTTTTGCTATAAATCCTTTCTGAGAGGTTCTAAGTAGTGACACCTGGAGGAATTGCATAAAAACACTAAAGAACATTGTGTACTATTTTTAGATCTTTATTCATTACAGGCACATAGTTATGATTATTTCAAGTTAGGGTTGTTGACTAATCCAAAACTAGTCATGTGAGATTAAAGTAAAGTTTGATGAAAATGATAGTCTCTTGTTGTTAAAGTTAAGGAAGGTTTGTAGGTATGTGATCATATACACCAGGTCTATTACATAGTTACAAATCAGATTTGGATGATGAAATTGATGAGGGATTTTGGTTGAGGTACATGTTGGGTACATGGTTGAGACAAGTAGTTGATGAGTTGGCACATACATGAGGTGTATAGTTGATGATGTTGGTACATCTTGATGAGTCATAGTTGATGAGTAGTTGATACATGATTGGCACATACTTGGTACATGGTTGGAGGCACTTGTTAGTAGTATTGTTGACACATGGTTTGTGGACGATGTAGCATACTTGTATTGGTATATTATTAGAAGCACATATTGATCTTGGTGATGATTATGATTTTTTGTGTTATGCTTGGTTGATGCACATCTTTGAGAGTTGTCTTGGTGAGTAGATATAATTTGGTTGATAAGATTGATGAGATAGGTTGTTTGGACATGTTGTTGTGACATGTTATTTGTACAGGTTTGGTGCATGGTTGATGCACTTGTTCATGGTACAGGTTGAGGTACATGTTGGTGAATGGTTGATGCACTTGTTTATGGTACATGTTGATTACAGGTTGGTTGGTAGAAGTTGATGCATGGTTGATTCACTTGTTTATGGTACAGGTTGATGCATGGTTGATGCATGGTTCAGGTTATTGGTATAGGTTGTTTGGTGCAGGTTGTTTGGTGTATGTTTACAAAAGTATATGTCACAGTGATAGTGTGACAGTGGTTCCATCATTCTACTTATATGTCAGGGCGGTTGGAGGGGAAAGGACAGGTTGTTGTAGCCAATTTCCAGTTGTATCCAAAGAACATAGGGGCTTGTAGCCTCCTTCTAGTTGTAGCCAAAGAATTGGGGAGTTGGAGCTTCCCTTAGGTTGTAGCCTGAGAAACTAGGGGGTTGGAGCCTCCTTCCAGTTGCAGCTGGAAAACAAAGGAATTTGGTGCTTCCAATGAATGTAATTCTTCAAGACATATAAGAAAAATCATTCCTTGTTTTTCTCCCGCTTCGGTTTTCGACGTAAAAACACTGGTGTATTGTGTATGTGTATGATTTATCATTTGTTCATTGTTTATTTACTTTGCATTTATTGGATGATAATGGTACACTGATATAACACTTGCATTATATGGTTAAAAAGGATTAAATTGATCTATTACTGATTCACCCCCCCTCTTAGTAATCCAATACTTATCTCACTGTCCCCAAGTTGCACAAGTAATTACCATTTTTATTTTATTTAAAAATCCATTTTTTGTCACATTCGCCAATGTGTTCCTATTTTTTCTCTTAGTTGTCCCTTTTTTCACGAAATTCTCATTTAATGAGTGTCCCCTATCTTGATATTAGTTAGATTTGGATTAGGAGTCTTCTTTTTGTTAGGATTTATGGGAGATTGACTCAAGATACTACTCTATGTGTACATCTACTCTCTCATGTTTTAATTTCTTTCCATTTTAAAAATCCCTAAATTATTTTCATGCACACATGTGCATTTTACCCAACCTCTATTTTTTTTTATTAATATTTTTCCTAGAGTTTGATTTTATCTCAATTCTTTTAATTTGTTAAATATTTTTATTTAGTCTCTCATTTAAACTTAGACTTAAATTTAGTCTTAAACTTAGGCTTAGACTCTTTTTAGGCTTCTAGTTTATAATTTATTGATTAATTAATACTATGTTCTAACAAGGTCTAATATTTCATTAGGTTCTTTGGGCCATCTAGATTTATTGACTCACATTTTAATTACACAACATGCCATTCAAGATGCACCTCTGTGATCCAAGGGTGCCACTCTCCTTTGACTGGTTTTGGAAGTTTATCCGACCCTTGGAGTCAACACTCCACTCGGTTGACCTTTTCAGAGACTAAAGGCTTCTAAGGAATAAGGATTCCGCCTTATTGTGTGCCCCTTATATTTCCTTGTGAGTGAATGTCCCAGTTTTCCCTCACACCATCTTGTATCTCTCGAACTAGGTAATCATTAACCTACAATTCATGTAATGGCGATAGTGCTATTAGGCTGTGACAAGGACGTTGCCAACCTCTCCCTCAAATGTATGGTTTCTGTGCATGACCCCTTTACTCCTTATGTGAGTCGGATTAACAAGCATCATCAAGCCTATCCACTAAAAAAAACATTGTCAATAATCCATATACATAAATAATATTGTAATCAATCATATATCACATGTGCATAAATGAAATACTCAATCAGAATAGAATCCACTCCCTGACTCAATCCGGAGTCCAAGGAAGTCCATTGATGCCATCAACATCCATAACCTATCATGTGACTTGCACACTCAGGAGAAATTGTCAATAATATATGTCAATACATATACATCTGAAAGTAAAAATGAATGACAATACATCATCAACATCATATATAACTCATAATCGAAACGAACTAATAATGTACTATAGACGGATCACTTGCATGCAAGTGTCCTCAAAGAATAAGTCAATATAAGTATTATCAATAGTACGGGATGTTACATGTTCTAGATTTGAAACTAGAGAGGATTGCATGACAACTTTTGAAGCTAATAATAATAAGTTTTCATTTCATTACATTGTTGTATTTGATTTACAGACTTATTTATTTGATGATTGTTTTTCATTTTGGTTTGAATTATATTTCAGAAGTGTATTGACAATTGATATGAGCACAATTGTTGATATCATCTGTTTTATGTTGGTGAATGCTTTGTTTAAAGCTATATTTGCAGTGTTGCACATGATTTGAACCAAGATTGATTATGATTTCATGGAGATTAGTTTGTAGTGATTAAGAACTATTTATTAATCATTTTAAAACTTGTCTTGATTTCCCTTTATATTGGATTAAAATGAATTATTTCATTAGTTCAATATAAATCTCACAATGAGCTCATTTTACATGATTATATTTGGGTATATTCATGAGTTTTTTGATAATTATTTATCAGAATTATTTCATTGTGTATTTTCTTGAACAACCTATAAATCCTTGAACTATTTTAATGATTTGTAGGTCCATATTAACCCCAATTACAATTACAGTCCTTCCCTCTTCTTATTAGATACTCTTGCTCTTGATTATGAGTAAGGCTATCCTTCTCCTGATTAAGATAGGTTTTCCTTTTTGTTAACTTGCATCATAGATTAAATTTGCATTTGAATTTAAGTCCATAAAGTCTCATTTTTCAGGAGAAAAATACATTGTGGTGTAGTTGAGCCCTTGTGTCGGCCTTAGGGTTTCTTTCTTGCAAGCATGGTGTAAGAGAGTAATCCCTTTCCTTCTGTCTACTGATAAAAACAGGTAACGATATACATTAGTGGATAGAAGGTTATGTATATATATATATATATATAATAGTCTAGATTAGATTAACATTAGGTTAGGATATTCTTAGGACAAGGGTAACTGGAGATCCATAGAACCAGTCAGAATCACCATTTCAATGGATAAGGGTCTAATTGGGACCCTAACCAGGTGATCTCCCTATGATGTTGAACATGATCATTTTTGGCCATCAACACAGGGTTATTTAAAAAAATATATACTCTGGTGCGCTAGATAAATATGGATGCACCAATGTGTCTAACAATTGAGCACACCATAACAAGGTTAAATTAAAAAAAAAATGTTGGTGGTAAAAATTCATTTTTACCATTTCCAGTGTTGTAGAGTTCTCAAAAACCAGTGCAAATTTTGCCTCTCTGAAACATCTTGTCATTGGTGCTTCCCTTGATTTCCTTCCTTTTGTCTATTGCTCAGTGTGTGGCTTTCAAATGTTTCCAAACAGTGGACAAATTTGGTTTTTGGGATACGTGGCAACCATGACTCCTTGACAAGAAAATATCTAGGTAATGTATTTGTTTCTTTATAACTTAAACTTTTAGCGAATTAAAATTCAAAATTTAGTTAAATTTCCACTATTTATTTTTTATTTTTTATTTTATTTTATTTGCACAGTGCATTCAATTTGTTCGGCTCTCACCACATACGATGCACCCTAAAAATTTACAGGGTGCACCGAAAAATAATGCCAATTTTATTTTATGGTGGTGCATTTGTAAACATTAACACACCGAGGCATAAGTTTACCAACACACCACATAAAATAATATAGCTAATTTTTGGCGGTGTGTCTAATTAAAGTTAACGCACCATGGTGTTATGTTAGAAGACACACCACATAAATCAGATATATTGTTTTATGCGGTGCGTTGGTAAACATATTCATCCGTGCGTTAATGCTTACACAACGCAACATCGTAAAAAAATTAGAGCGTGAATGCCTAAGTACCGTAATTATCAATTTAAAAAAAATTAGTGGTGCGGTGCATCACCTTTCCTAAAAATCATTGGTGCATGTGGGGAAAAGGATACGCATCGCAAAAACAATTTTTAAAAAAATTGTTTTATAGTGCTTGAATATTTTAAGTTTTTATTATTTTAGGTGGTGCATCAGATAACCTCCACGCACCGGTGCGGTAAGGTTATACAATGCACCACATACAATAATATAACAAATTTCATACAGTGTGTTATGTTACAAGGAATCATTGTCGACGATGCTTACAAGTAATATACTCATTGTGGGTGGTGCTTGGCTGTTTTTTGGGTGCATCGATGATGAAGTTTACTTATTTTTTGAAGGAAGTTATTTTTCCATATTTATAAATAAATTTCTCATTTACTAGATGTTTTGTATGTTTAATGTATGAGGTTGATGTATTTCATATGTTAATTGTGCAGAGACATCAGTGGAGAGAAAAACATGAGAAGAGTGTTGACCTGTACAATGTTGTACGGGATTGGGAGGCGAGGGAGAGGGAGAGAGATTTGTACCTTCACCCTATTACTGTAGTGACCCATGTCCTCTTGAGGAATGTAGGCCTCCTTAAGTACTAAGAGGAGGCTACATCCCTTAAGGTTCACTCCGGGTTATTGGTGCAACTAATCTGTCAATGGGATGTCCATCGATAGGCATTCCATGTCGGTCTTGATTAGTGGTACCATCCCACTGAGGAGGATATGCATTTTATCACTAGGCTATCCAGGAGAGGGGATGATTTTCCCCAATTCCCTAATGTCCCAGTAGGTGTTGCAACAGAGAGAGTCAAATCATGTACTCTCAAAGATATATTGGGGTTGATGTACTTTCCCCAATTGATTTTTAAGTGTCTGGTGGACAACTACAAATCGCTTCTTTCGGTGTAGAGGAGGTTAGGTGCCTCTCACTGTTAGTGATGACCATTTAACACTTTACAAGTGATGGGAAGCACATTAGTTTCCCTCTTTTGTGTTATGTTAATTATTTGGTACAGAGGTCATGATGTATTAGATGGTTTTCCATTTTTTTTCGACAGTTTTGTATATCTCTAGATAGATGTCGTGAAATGATACATGGGATGGAAAACCTCCCTTTTACTTTAGAGTTGTTTTATTTTTTTTTTTAAAGATTTCCAGAGACGAGTCCTAATTTTTTCCGTCATCCTTTTAGGATGATGAATCAGGTGCATATGCACATGTGGGGCGAGATGATTCCCAAAAGGGGCCAATCGGAGTTTTCGGCTAGGATTTCCACTGACGCACTAGGGTTACTGGCTAGTGAGGTCGAAAACATGTTCATGATGGTGTCATGTCCTTACATGGGATTGGATTGGTGAGGATTGTTGTAGAAAAATCTCCCTGCGGACAGGTAGATCGCCTCTAAGAGCTTGACCCTAACTCTAGACAAAAAATACTTAACATGGACACTGACTTCCTTTCAAATCTATCTAAGCTAACACATGAGAAAGAAGGATGACAGAAGTACCTCTTTATCGATGTTTGTCCCTGCACGCTCCTAGTTGTGCTTCAATCCATTTTCTTCTCGCTGGATCCTGTGGACAAACAATATACGACCACTTCCTACTCTATTGATATTAGGTTGAAAACAGATCTATCAGTTAATGATAAGTTCATGTAACATTAGACACAAACTAGAAAGAAACAGGCCAAGCGTGTCATATTGATGAGAATAACGACAACAATACTTACAATCGTAGATGCGAGTGCGACAGCTTCGTCGAGTCCTCTTCGTCTAACCCTTGCCTGAAAGATCCACAACCTGGACAACAACAACTTCACTGATCACTCTCCTTTGGCTGACTGTGTATTTTCTCCAAGATCATAAGTTTCATACTAGCAATTCTTCCCCCTTTCCACCATCATAGAGCCTGCTTATATTGGTTAAGAGGAGCTTAACCTCTTGAGTTATATTTGGAACAAGTTGGGAGCTTCCTCCTCAGATCAGAGATCTCTTGATGAAACCCATAATTTGAACACAACTACCTCCTAATTTCGAAAGATCCTCCCCTTGTTCTCCTCAACGGGCCAACTACTGCCCCAAATTATGCAGCACTCCCTTAGAAGGGGCATCAAAGCGTTGTAGCGCTCCCTGGTAAGCTATGGAGGGGCACCAACACTCTCAAGATGAGCATCGCTCCTTCAGAGGGGGCAGGGGATTGTTATAACGCTCCCTGAAGTGTTATAGGGGAGCGCCAGCGCTCCTAGAGCTGATATAGAGGAGCGCTCCCCCTCAGAACCTCTGTTTCAGAGCTCCTTTCAGGTGTCAAGAGTTATTTGATTTCAGTAAACCAATTCTTCTCCTTCAAACCAAGCATATGAGATGTTTTAAGTGTCTCCTTAGTGTCGTCGGCATGGCAGTATGCTCAAACATCATTTGCGACACTTGCGACCAACTTGCGACACTTGCGAAAGTTGTAAGGAAGATGTGACACTTACGATAATTGAGGGGAACATGCGACACTTATCCAACTGAGTAATTTTGACGTGTAACAAGGATGTTCAAACATCCTCTTCACACTAGATGAGCCACCAAATTCTAGACGTAATATTAATGTTTTGTTTAAATTAATCTAGTTTTATTTTATTGTCTTACTTAATTAGAGTAAAATTAATTCTAACATGTTCTTTAACTTGTTTTTTTTTTTTTTTAATGAAATTGTGTAATTATTGTTGTGTACTATATATTTTTAAGATATTGGCACATTCATTGGGGATGTGCCTCCTGCCCCACCAGATGATGAGGAGGAGATGATTCCTAAGGCCACAATAGGTCAGGGTCCTCAGGTGCAAATATCTAGTGGCATGCATTGTAGGCCAAATACTAGATTTAGGTTGGAGTTGGGCATCCGACTCTATGCACTTTTGGATGAGGTGGGAGCCTGCCCTGTGATGATGCAAGACATGAGAGAAGATCCTATGATCTTGGATATTTGGAGGGAAATTCCATGTGATATGATGCATCTTATGCATCATATTGTCAGAGCTACCATGCTACTAGCAACGAGGAGGGATCCTGATGATACACACTCTTCTTCCAATACTCTTTCGTCGAGTACCCCATTGATTAATGAGGGTGGTCATGGTCCTTCTCCACATCCTCCTCCTCCTCTTTCACCTCACCCAAATCATGAGTAGGAAGCACCTATTCCTCCTCCTCCTCCTCCTCCACCTCACCTAGATGAACAGGAAACACCTATTCCTCCACCATCTATTTTTCATCAGAGAGTTGACCAACCACTTCCTCCTAACCATCCATCATATTCTACTACAGACTAGGCCTCCACCACTATTGTAGATATGATTTTCTCATTGAATGGACCAAATATATTATAGTAGTTATTGACTTGTTCATGATATATATATATATATATATATATATATATATATATATATATATATATATATATATATGGTGCATTTTTTCTGTTAATGTTGATGTACTTAATTTATATGTTGATGTTGATGTGTACATTGTTAGGTCATGTTAGATATGTTTGTTAAATGTGCTTGATATATGTGTATGCTATAACAATGTTCATTAGATTTTCATTTTCCCTATTGATCATGATGATGTACTTAAATAATTTATATGTTGATGTTGATGTGTACATTGTTAGGTCATGTTATATATGTTTGTTAAATGTGCTTGATAGATGTGTATGTTAAATGATTCTTGTTAGATGTGCATGATGATGATTGTTAGACAATGCTTGTGTTTTTTTAGATGTGATCACAATGATGATGCCCTGTTATATTATTAGATTTGTGTGCTAGCTAACTAATGACGTTTATATGTGGTAGATGTATATATAATTAGATGATGTTAGTGATTTTAAATGTGTATTTTAGATGATGTTAGTGAATTTAAATGTCTATTTTAGATGATGTTTATGTTTGTTACATGGTTATCATCATGATGTTTTTTTCTTATTAAATTACCTTTATTATAGATTATGTATTGGTGAAATTATTTCAAAATTTTATATATGAAACATAAAGACTTAATTTAAATAAAAAATGCAAAGATAGTTTTAAAAATTACAAAGTTCAATATGGTTGAAACTGTAATTGTAAAATTTCCATAAACATTTTTCTATTGCATATATAGTGCATACATATTCATTCTAACTATTTTTTTTTTCAAAAAAGAAATTACATATGAATAAATGTTATTTTCCATTATACTATTTACTCTTTTTTAATAGATTATTCTACACTAAAAATTGTTATTATAAAAATTTATGATCTACAATGATAAGCATTCTATTGGCCCTAAAATTTTATGGATGCAAATCTTCTTATTGTTATTTTTGTCATTATAAAACTTTATATGGAGAAAATAGAATTTCATATCCCATTAAAAATTCAACTGGTTTGACATTTTTCAAGATTTCACAATTTGAAATACTCAGTTTTAAGTGTAAAAACCTTTGTGAATCTTACCAATTATATTAAATGCCAACCATAAATTGTTTGGAATTTGTTTTCTAAAAACATGTTGTTATCACTTTATCATGAAAATAATTCTTAAAATTTTATATTAAATATGCAACGACATATTGATATTTTAAATAACAACATAAAATTTTATTTCAATCAATCGTTCCATGCAATCACAAATAATTTGAAAGACAAACACATTATGCATCAAATTGAATATTAACCAACTAAAATTGTTCAAATATTTGTTATAATTAACTTTCCATTTCCTCCATCACAAGATGAATAAAAAACAATACAATTAGCAAAATAAAGATATCAAAAAAATACAACAACAATATAAATGATGAAATAAAACATGTACGATTCACTCTCCACTGTAATCACCCTAATTATCTTCCTTGCTTGGCATGATAACACTATTGTTCTCAAAAATATGTTTTGATCTAGGGTCGTGTCTTAATACGAACCACCAATCCCTATCCAAAACATCTGGGTTAAAAAACACTTGGTTGCAGTGTTTTGGGAAAACATAAGGCCCCTTAGTTTCATCTCACATCTTTCTAGAGTTGATACATATCATCCCACTATCACGATCTTCCTTTACATTATTCTGATCAAAGGTGTCCCACCACTTTCACCTAAATATAACACATTGGAAAGAAGAGAAGTCCACTTGAATGCTCTCTTGTATCTTTCCAACGTAACCTAACTTCCCTCGTATTAGGTTTTGATTGCGGTGGTTAGCACGACTAGATTGGTCGAACTCGACTTCCACTCCATAGTCTTGTGTCACGTTTCCATCATCGACATCCTTTGTGTGAAAATGATGTCCATATTCCCACATAGATGGGAACAAATGCACCTGTAAAAAGTGAAAAAATCACAGTGTCACATGTCTAATAACCCGACCAATAAAATATAAAATATAGATGTTACAATTTAAAGGTGCATTATGAAGTTAAAAATGTACACAAAGAGATTATTACCGACTTGTGACACCCAATCCCTATGTTTAGTGCATCCTCTTCAGCATGCAGGTAACAACCAAATGCACCATATTTATCTCTAACTTGCTGAGCAACCCAAATGTTAGGGAATATCATTGACATATTTTCTTTTAAATGATCAGGATAAGGCATGATTCTACCATTCAATCGTCTAAATTCTTTCTTTTCACTGTCCCATTTCCTCATCGTTTGTTCGTACAATCCGACCCACGATTGTGTTGCCTTCGAATTGTAAAGAATGAATTTATTGATGACATCAATTTCTAAATTCGCTAATGTATATATTCATGAAATCAAACTGACATATATTATGTATGATATCAAATTATACATTATTAAGTTTAGTGTGAATAGTTACTTTGTATAAATTTGACAAACGATAAGTCACTTACTCTTTATCAAGCGCCTTTTTTCCATTCATTTGGAGAATATCTCCTTCTCTTTTGTCTTCATCCCTTTCGTCATCGCAAATCACCACACCTGGTGTGTTTTCGATATGCTTGATGTACTCATTGACATAATAAAAATACTCATATGATATGTACCCCTCTTCCATAGAATCCTCCGATTTTTCCCTTTCTCGAACAAATTCTTTCAATTTATTCATGTACCTCTCTAAGAAGAACATCCAATGATAGGAGACCACTCTGACTAATTCAACCTCACCTACTAGGTGAATTAGAAGATGAACCTGTAAGTCCATGAAACTCGTCGACAGTTCCTTCTCAAACATACAAACAATCTCAGCTATCTCTTGACGCCACCATGGAATGCTAGCCATATGAATCTCCTTTGATGTGATTCAATGTACAAATGTAGATAATTTATATATGGCACGTCGTAGGTCTTGGGGGAAGTCATGGTTCAAAAAACCACGCACGAGTAGAGGATAATGACACTACAAATTAAACACACACAAAATTAATTATGTTTTATCCCCTGGCATACAAATTAAAACAAATAATAAAATCATGTTTTTGACATAGGTACTCTTAGAAGGTTCAAATGGTCATGTGATTTCAACCCCGACAAATGGTCTTGCACAGTGAAGTTGCATCGTAGTGAAGACCCATTTAAACAAGGAATCTTCACACCCAATATAACTTCCTTTTCCAAAGAAATATCATCTTTCTTCAAAATCCATGGGACATCACCTTATTTGAAAGACCAAGAGGGACCAACCTCTCCTCTACTTTCTTGTCTTGGCCAATGTTTCTTTTTAGCTTTTGAAGAAATAAGATCTCTCCTAATAGCCAATGTGTCAATTTATTTTGATGATATGCTCCTCCATTATGAACATGAAACATTTTTAAATATATGCATGGGATTTAGTAAGTGGACAATCTTATGATGCTCCCAATATGGGAGCTCATAAAATACATATTTCTTTTTCATCCCAATGGGAAATTTCTCAACATAAGTGTCGAAGAATTTTGTATCATCGAACATAGGCTCCCCATTTGAATCAAACATTTATGAAATCTCCTTATCCTTATCTCTATCATATGCTCTAAGCCATTCTACTGGTGTCATTATTGCAAGCCTTTGGGTTCTCTCTGGTTTACCATTGAAATCAGATGTTGCTCTTCTATAAGGGTGTTGTTCTGGTAGAAATACCCATGATTAGTCATACACTAGATTTCGTAGGTGGTTGGACCACCTAGCCTTTAGAGAAGGTCCATAACATTTACATCCTGTTAGCAATAGAAGTTACCTTTGGATTGCATGGATGACAAGCCTAGTACCCATCAGTTTATATGTCACAGGTTGGTTTTAAAGAGGTCAAATGGGCACAGACTCAAGAAAATTTTGTTTTAACTCAGAAAACTAGGTCGACATGCACAAGCAGGTGAGGTCTTGATTCAACTTCAGTCAGTAAGTTGAGCTTACGTGTGAGAAGAGGGAAGACTTGGTGAGAAAGATGAACAAGATTGTTATGGGCATCAGGCCTTCTAGCAACTCAGAGAGGAAAAACTCAAACTCAAGAGAAATCTTGAGCTCGAGCTTCAGACATTGAAGTATGGTGCAAGAAACATAGTTATAGTAGAAAAATAATCAAACCTCCATTATCCTGCAACTGTAACAACTCGACTGGATCATCCATGCTTGAGCCATTCAGTGTGAGAAGGGAAAACATGACATAGGAAACCAATTAAAAATGGTCAATATTCTACTGTCATCAAACCTACATCACAACAACATAACTACCCTCGACTGTATCATTCATGCCCGAGCAACTGTTGGAGAGAAATGAAAAGGAAACTGACTTTCATTAAAAAAGAAGTCTCAAATATAGATACATAACCAGAAGAACCAGAGCTTCATCAAAACTTTACAATACGGGGGCCTAGCTCAACCATCGATGATAGCAAAATATCAAAATGACTCCTATATACTCAGAACAATTTGCCACTGCCAGTAGAGGCGTCCCTGAGTCTTTGCATTCAAGGCTTTATGTCTGCATGTTCTCTAGTAGACTGCACATGCAATATTCTATCAGACGCGAGCTTCTGTCAGACACAATCGTTTTTCAATAGGAACCTGCAGAAGACCCGACTTGTTGATAGTCCATCTTCGATTTCCATTTATGTGGTGAGACGAGGTTTCAACCACCTCTCCCACTTTCATTAACTACCTGCATTGGGATTGAAAGGTGGCTTAATGCCCAGGGGGCTACCACACACTGCTCTCGGATAGGACACTATATAGACACATGATTACGAGGCCGCTCAAAGGTGGTTTGGGTTCACACTGCTTTTGAGCCCGTAATCCTCCACCTTTTGTCACGTAGTCCCTTTTCCAAACCACGGTTTCAATTGCGGGACTGCTCAAGAAAATTATCGCCCGAGCACGTCGCATCCCCACAATAGACTGTGGTCGTCTCTCTTGTGATATTGGGTAAGGATTTACGATCAACGACTCAAATCTTCCCTCTTCAGATCAATGGATCAGGTCTTCCCTTTTCAAATCGATGACCAATATCTGCTTCATGATTCAAGCTTCGGACTTTTAAAACTTCAAACTTTATTTTCCCCAAGAAAATCCTCCGGAGCTAGGGATCTGATGACACGTGGCTCTTGGATTTGGACGGTTGAGATCCACTTCAGGTATTCAAGACTTTGATCACTTTAGTGCTTCGGGAATTCAGGCACTTCAGGTGCCTCAACACTTCAGACCTTTTTCTCTAGCGTTATACTTCGTGCAATTTTGGATTCCCGAAAGCCCGTGAGCCGCTAATCCAATATTTACAGGGGATATCCAGCGTTGAAAACTAAGCCCACCTGCTTGAAAGATTTAAATTGCCTGCTGCTTGCATCTCAATCCCGAAATGGACTGGTATGAAAGAAGCGCTTTAACGCTTCTTGTGTAGACCATGAACTCAGACGACCTTCTTCCTCTTGAAAACTATATGTTATAGCTTTTGGATCCATAGGGGATGGCATGCTCCCTGCGAGGTGCCAAGAACGTGAAGTTCCAGTTCCTTAGCTGTTGGGCTATGGAGTCATGCTCAAAAAAAATCTTGCTGAGAAATAAAATCTGACAAACACACTATCCTAAAAAGGAAAACAAAACACATGGGCTCCAAGAGGAGGCTATTGATGTACATTCCTAGACTAACCGATTTTTACAAAGCGTTAGGTGAAAGAAAAATTCCACCATATCCATTCAAGTGGCTTCCTAACTAGAAAATCACTTACTCTATCAGTGATTGATAACAGATAATGTAATCTTGACAGTAGAACGATTGCATGTTTTAGCGTCCCTCCTAGTGCTGAAATCAGGATAAAGCTGGGCGGCTCCAAAATATGAAGGAAATGTGTTGGCCCTTGACTAAGTTTTGAGGATCCATAATCATGTTTGACCTACTTTGGGGACTTTGATAGGCTGTTGAAGACGGAGCGCAAGTCGAAGCAGAGATCATGGGATCTCGACCCCTTTTTAGGGATTTTTGGGTTTTTGAGCTTATGTAACGAGAATGGGGATGTCGGCCCATGGGTTTACCCATGTTTAGGCCCATTTTGTAATGTATAAATAGATATCTAGGTGATGTAAGAAAATGATAGAGTATGCTAAGTGCTAAGTTTTAATGGCTAAGTGCAAGTGGTAATTGTAATTGCTTTGTGCATACTGTGTGATACTTACAGAGCTAAGTGCAAGTGATTATAAGAGACAGTGGAAGGTTTTGTGTTGTAATTCAAGGAAGAGGGATCTAGCGAGGTGCACAGATCTCCTATCCTCTCCAGATTAAGATATCATGGCTCTGTGCATGTAGAATATTGATAGAATAAATAAAGAAGAAGAGTTGGTGGACGTAGCCCTAGGGTGGGGATGAACCACATATATCCTGTGTTGTGGTTGTTATGTGCTTTATGGTTGTTCTCTTGTTTATGTGGTTAAATGCTTAGTGTGATTATGTATGTTAGATGTATCTGATATGATAGCTTAGTGCTGAATAATGTGAATGAATGTTAAGATCTGACCTATGTTGTTGTGCTTAGTGCTTGATTATATTGGATCTGTGTGAATATTGCATTGATCTGTGTTAGGGTTTAGCTGCACTGTAAAATAAGGTTGAATATTAACAAACTTTAACTGCAAAGTGCTTTGTTAGCGTGTTGTAATCACAGATCTGTTTCCCATCTAAGGTTGCAGACACTGGAGTCTTGCAACCACCCCTGCCTCTACCTCGGGTGAGACTTCATATGCTTCACATGTGTTGTCGAAAGGGTCAGTAGTTAGGGTTTTGTTGGTGTGTTGTTGTAGCGTTGAACCCTGGGTCTGCCCCTGTGCCAACAAATGGTTCCATTGGAGATGAGCACAAAGAAGAGCTTCAACCATACTACAAGCTCATAGAGGAGGAACTTGAAGAGATCACCAAGGACTGGTTAGCAGAACTCCTCATCCTCGCAGACCCCTCAGAAATGTCAGACCCTGAACTAATCGACATCCCTGAGACCACAAATGAAGCAAAGGATTGCCCTGAACCCAGCAGAAGGAAGTAGACCGAAGAATCCCAAAACTTGAGCAGTGCATTCGAAGTAATTTCTTCAGTATCACCTGGATGAGGGGGTGATGATGAAGTAGAAGAGACAAATGGAAAAGAGGAACAACAAAGGCAAGGCAAGTTAACACCGCCTAGGGACCCTGCTAATGAGGCTGATCCCTTGAAGAAAAGGAAGGTTTCTCCCATGAAACCCACTTCCCAAAAGAAATCTAGAGCCACCTTGACTAAGATGCAAACTGTGCTCAATGTGGATGACTTCAACTTTATCATCGCAGTTGTAGCAGATGCCTCATAGGACATTTTGCAGAAACATAAATCCAACCAGGAGGAGATGTATGATAGAATCAAGGTTGAACTCAGAAGGGCACAACAGGCCCTTCAATCCAGTTGCGTAGTATCCACTGTGCCCCCACCATTAGAAGCACCTGAGTTGGGAGATAAGCCTGCCCAACTCCACAGACTAGCCAATGCAACCGAAGCTCACCTTTGTCATGCACAGAAATGTACCTAATAGGTGACAGAGGCCCTAAATCAAGTAAAAAAGGTAGTCATAGAGCAATGTCGAGTTTCCCAAAAAGAGAAGGTTTCCCTCCAATATAAGTTTGGAGAAGAGAAAACACAAATCCAACAAGAGAAAGAGAAGTTGCTCGCAGAGAAGGTGGGAGTAAAATAAACAGTCAACAAAGCACTTCACTCTGTGACAGACTTAGAGAGTAAGGAGGAAGACCCAGTGGAACATCAAGTAGAGTAGCTTGTGGAAGCTATCCAACAACTTCAACAGAGAATCACAAACCTCAAGCTACGAACAATGACAAGTACCCCGCAGGATGTGCAAGATCAAAGAGAAGCCACTGCTGGTAGTGCAGTTGAGAGGATCAGAGCATGCACTCTGGAATGCAAACAACTAAGTGATCACAACGCACAGAATTATGAGAGAATCACTGAAGATACTGAGTTGAAGGCATTGGAGTCATAACTCCAGGAAGAAAAGCAGCAAGCAACAACCATACGGGCGTAGTTGAAGCTCATGTCAGCAGTTTAAGGGATGAAGAGATCCCAAGAACAATGCACTACTCAACAACAAGTCCACACCATTTAGAGAAAAGTCATGGAAGTGACTCAAAGGCTCCAACCAGTCCAGGATGAAGCTTGCCAACTTTTTTAGGAGATTGAAGGCCGAGGTGTAGAGTTGGAACAAGTAGCCATTGTAGTCGAACAACATTTAGAGGGACCTGTCAATGAAGTAGTCATCCAAGAATTCACTGAGTAGGAGGCTCTGGCGCAGCAGCAGGTCGAAGCAACTTGAGGCTTTTGAAGCACAACTACCTAGACCAGAGTGACTCAGGACGAGTCACAACTGAGTGTTGGGGGCTTGTTGGCCCTTGACCAAGTTTTGAGGATCCTTGGTCATGTTTGACCTAATTTTTGGACTTCGACAGACTGTTGAAGACAGAGCACAATTCGAAGCAAAGATCACGGGATCTCGACCCCTTTTTAGGGAATTTTGGGTTTTTGAGCTTATGTAATGCGAATGGGGATGACGGCCCAAGGGTTTACCCATGTTTAGGTCCACATTGTAATGTATAAATAGATAGCTAGGTGATGTAAGAAGAGGCCAAAGTATGTTAAGTGATAAGTGTTAATGGTTGAGTGTGAGTGGTAATTGCAATTGCTTTGTGCATACTGTGTGAGACTTGTAGAGCTAAGTGCAAGTGATTGTAAGAGATGGTGGAAGGCTTTGTGTTGTAATTCGGGGAAGGAGGATATAGCGAGGTCTGCATATCTCTTGTCCTCTGCGGAGTAAGATATCATGGATATGTGCATGTAGAATATTGACAGAAGAAATAAAGAAGAAGATTTGGTGGACATAGCCCTAGGGTGGGGGTGAACCACGTATATCCTGTGTTGTGGTTGCTATGTTCTTTATGGTTGTTCTCTTGTTTATGTGGTTAGATGCTTAGTGCACTGATGTATTTTAGATGTATCTGATATGATAGTTAGTGCTGAATAATGTGAATGAATGTAAAGATCTGACCTATGTTGATGTGCTTAGTGCTTGGTTATATTGGATCTGTGTGAATACTACGTTGATCTGTGTTAGGGTTTAGCTGCACTGTAAAATAAGGCTGAATATTAATGAACTGTAATTGCTAAGTGCTTTGTTAGCATGTTGTAATCACAGATCTGTGTCCCAGCTAAGGTTGCAGACACTGGAGTCCTGAAACCACCCCTGCCTCTACCTCGGGTGAGACTTCATATGCTTCGCAGGTGTTTCCGAAAGGGTCGGAAGTTAGGGTTTTGTTGGTGTGTTGTTGTAGCATTGAACCCTAGGTATACCCTTGTGACCAGGGATGATTTTAAGGATGGAAATTTATTTTAAAATGTAGAACCTTGACTAATCTTACTAATCCTTCATATGCCAACTATAAATGTTTGGCAATATTTTTGTATAAATATTCAAATTTCTAAGGATTTAATATAGTTTATATAAAATTTTGGCGATTTTTAAGGTAAAATATTTTTTTTCTTTGTAATTTGAGCGAATCATTTTTATAAAAGTGAATATTGTTTTGGGAAAAACCATGGAAAATTAGCCCATGAGAGAAATTTAGCCCCTAAAATCATCCCTGCCTGTGACAACAAAATGAAACTCCATGTACTCTCTTACCAGCTCATAGAACGAGTGAAAAAATCCATGAAGTTGACCATAGAAGGCCTGCTCTGCTTTACAGTTACTCACTCCTAGCTAGATGTCTCTGGTAAGCACAGGTGAGTGAAAGGCTGATGTAGGCCGATGGATCCCAGGTGATGGATGCTCACTTATAGGATATGGTTAGGATATAAATGGCTCCTTTGGCTCTTCCTATCCTTCTTCATGGCTCTCCCAAGGATCAGAGTCATAATTATCATAAACATGATCCATGGGAAAGCTCTTCTCTTGGTCTTCTATAGGCCTAAGATGGATGATTTCCATACAATTATTTTCCTCAATGTATAAAGGAAACAGATTTGTTGCATGCTTATGGAACTCCTTCATATCCATCTCATAATTTGATTTATAGCTGTCATACATAGGCTGGCTTCTCCCCAAGTCATAGAACATTGATGCAGGGATTTGTTGCTCTTCATCTGAATATACAACTATTTATTCATTTAAATCTGAGACAATGGGTGCATCAGGGGAAACATATGCTACCTCTATGGCTATGTGATCATCAATGTCACCATCATGAGCAGGGTGACCAAGAACACTTTCTCCTAGGACTAGAAACCTCTCTGTGTCCCTTTCAAATGAGCAACAAGGACATTCTGCCTTTAGTTTTTCTAATTCTGCAAAAAGTGATTTTACTTGCTCCACCAACTCACCCAAATAATCTACTTCATGTTCACAGTCTTCATCCTCACATCTTCCATCAGACACAACCATATCTTGAATATAGTCTTTACATTCTTCGCAACAATTATGAAAAATTAACTTAGAAGAATAAAACTTTTGACAGTGCCTATTGAAAACAGCATGAAATTCTCCTACAGAGGAGATGCTAGCAGGGGGTAAGGAGTGATACCATTGATGAATATCTCCTACTAATGAGAACATGAAAATTTTTAATAATACATACTCATTATGTATCTCCCACTGGTGAATGAGTTCATGAAACTCATGAAGATGTTGGGCAGGTTTATTATCTTTATGTGCTTTAAATATGGGTAAAAAATCAACCCACTCATCGAAAGTAGGAACAACATTGGGAAAACCAGGAACAACAAAGAAGTTAAAGGGAGCAAACCTTCGAGCCAAAATTTTTTCCATTTCAGACCAGTGGAGTCACCAATCGATCCTTTAACCATGGAGTCACGAGGTGAATGATATGCAGTCTAAGTGTGTCTGGTCTTTTTTCACCATCAAAGACCAGATCTGATCGTTGTGTTCTCTCAGGGGGCTTCAAGTGTAGCCAGATGGTAGCCACAGTAAAATAGTGGAGTCGCCAGGTGTAAGTGCAATCTTAAATGGTTATGATATCTGATGCACCTTCATAATCATCTCTTTGTCATTCTATCCCAGGGAAAGGTCTTCAATTCGTTCCCCGACAACACCGCCATAAATGTTAACACTAGAAGTTTCCTTTAGATTGCATGGAAGGCAAGCCCAGTACCCATTAGTTTATATGTCATAGGTTGGTTTTAAACAATTCAAATGGGTGCAGACTCAAGAAAATATCGTTTTAACTCAGAAAACTGGATCAACATGCACAAGAAGGTGAGTTTTTGATTCAAATTCAGTCAGTAAGTTAAGTGTAAGTGTGAGCAAAGGGAAGACTTGGTGAGAAATATGAATGAGATTGTTATGGACATCAGGCCTTCCACAAGCTCAGAGAGGAAAAACTTGAATTAAATAGAGATCTTGAGCTCAAGCTTCAGACACTGAAGTATATAGAAAGAAACACAGTTACAACAACACAATAATCAAACCTCCATTATCCTGCAACTACAACAACTTGAATGGATCATCCATACCCGAGCCATTTAGTGTGAGAAGGGAAAATATGACATAGGAAACTAATTAAAACTGGTCAAGATACTACTATGATCAAACCTACATCACAACAACATAACTACCCTTAGTTGGATCATCCATGCCTGAGTGTTCTAACACAGTTGTTATAGAGAAATGAAAAGGAAATTGACTTTCATTAAACAAGAATTCTCAAATACAGATACATAACTAGAATAACCAGAGCTTCATCAAAACTTTAAAATACGGGAGCCTAGCTCAACCATCGATGATAAAAAAATATCAAAATTACTTTTTTATACTCAGAATAATTTTCCACTGCCAGCAAAGGCATTCCCGTGTCTTTTCATTCAAGTATTTACATCTGCATTTTCTCTAGCAGACTGCGCATGCAGTCTTCTGTCAGACGCAATTGTGTTTCAGTAGGAACCTGCATAAGACTTGACTTGCTGACAGTCCGGCCTAGCTTTCCATTTATGTGGTGAGACGAGGTTTCAACCACCTCTTCCACTTTTATTAACTACCTGCATCGGGATTGAAACGTGACTTAATGCCCAGGGGGCGGCCACACGCTGCTCTCGGATAGGTCTTTATATAGACATATGATTGTGGGTCTGCTCAAAGGTGGTTTCGGTTCACACCTCTTTTGAGCCCACAACCCTCCACCTTTTTCCACGTAATCTCTTTTCCAAACCATGGTTTAAATTGTGGGATTGCTCAAGAAAATTATCGCCTGAGCTCGTCGTGTCCTGACAATAGACTTTCGTCATCGATCTTGTGATCTTGGGTGAGGATTTATGATCAATGAATCAAATATTCCCTCTTCAGATCAATGGATCATATCTTACATTTTCGAATCGATGGCCGAGATCTACTTCTCGATTCAGACTTCAGACTTTTCAAACTTCAAACTTTATTTTTCCCAAGAAAATCCTCCGGATAGGGATCCAATGATGCGTGGCTCTTTGATTTGGACACCCGAGATCCACTTTGGGTCTTCGGCACTTCAGGCACTTTGGCGCTTCAAAAATTCGGGCACTTCGAGCACCTCGACACTTTGGTCCTTTTTCTCTAGCGCTATACTTCATGCAATTTTGGACTCTCGAAATCTCGTGAGCTACTAATCGAATCTTCACAGGGGATCTCCATTGTTGAAAACTGAGCCTGCCTGCTTGAAAGATTAAAACCACTTTCTACTTGCGCTTCAAGCTCGAAATGGACTGGTATGAAAGCAACACTTTGATGCTTCCTGTGCAGACCATGAACTCAGACGACCTGCTGCCTCTTGAAAACTATATGTGATAACATTTGGCTCCATAGGGGATGGCATGCTCCCTACAAGCTTCAAAGAACCTGCAGTTCCAGTGCCTTAGTTGTTGGGCTATGGATTCATGCTCAAAAAACATCTTTCTTAGAAATAAAATCCGACAAGCACACTATCCTAAAAATGAAAAAAAAACACATGGTCTCCAGGAGCAGCTTATTTATGTACATTCCTAGACTAACTGATTTTTACAAAGCGCTAGGTGAAAGAAAACTTCCAGCATATCCATTCAAGTGGCTTCCTAACTGGAAATGCACTTACTCTGTCAGTGATTGATAACACATAATGCAATCATGACAATAGAACAATTGCATCTTTTAGCCTCCCTCCTAGTGTTGAAATCAAGATAAAGCTGGGCAGCTCCAAAATATGAAGGAAATGTAATTCGATGTACTCTGTTACCAACTCATAGAACGAGTGACAAAATCCATGAAGTTGACAACAAAAGGCCTTCTTTTCTTTATAGTTACTCACTCCTGGTTGGATGTCTCTGGTAAGCACAGGTGAGTGAAAGGTTGATGCAGGTCGATGGATCCCATGTGATGGTTGGTCACTTATAGGATTTGGGCAGGATATAAATGGCTCTTTTGTCTCTTCCTCTCCTTCTTCATGGCTCTCCCAAGGATCATATTCATAATTATCATAAATAGGACCCATGGGAAAGCTCTTCTCTTGGTCTTCTGCAGGCCTAGGATGGTTGATTTCCATACAATTATTTTCCTCAATGTATAAAGGAAACGATTATGTTGCATGCTACTGAAACTCCTTCATATCCAGCTCAGAATTTGATTCATAGCTATCATACACAGGCTGGTTTCTCCCCAAGTCATCAAAAATTGATGCAGGTATCTGCTGGTCTTCATCTAAATATACAACTATTTCTTCATTTAAATCCGAGATAGTGGGTGAATCAGGGGCATAATATGTTACCTCTATGGCTATGTACTCCTCAACCTCACCATCATGAGACGGGAGGCCAATAACATTTTCTCCTAGGATTAGAAACCTCTCTACGTCCCTTTCAAATGAGCATCAAGCACATTCTGCCTTCAGTTTTTCTAATTCTGCAGAAAGTGCTTTTACCTGCTCCACAAACTCACCCAAAGAGTCTCTTTCATATTCAGAATCTTCATCCTCATAGCTTCCATCAGACACAACCATATCTTGAATACAATATTTATATTCTTCACAACAATTATGTCAAATTAACTTAGAACAATAAAACTTTTGGCAATGCTTATTGAAAGATGCATGAAATTCTCCCAAGGAGGAGATGCTAGCAGGGGGTAAGGAGCGATACCATTGATGAGCATCTCATTCTAATGAGAACTTGAACATTTTTAATGATACATCGTCATGATGTATCTTCCACTGGTGCATGAGTTCATGAAACTCATTGAGATGTTCGACAGGGTTGTCATCTTTATGTTCTTTAAATATGGGAAAAAAATCAACCCACTCATTGACAGTAGGAACAATGTTGGGAAAACCGGGAACAACAGATAGGTTAAAAAGAGAAAACCTTCAAAGCATAATTTTTCCATTTCGGACTAGTGGATTCGTCAATCGATCCTTTAACCATGGAGTCGCCAGGTGAATGATATGCAGTCTGAGTGTGTCT
Organism: Picea engelmannii; assembly: GCA_009831015.1. Classification (NCBI taxonomy): domain Eukaryota; kingdom Viridiplantae; phylum Streptophyta; class Pinopsida; order Pinales; family Pinaceae; genus Picea; species Picea engelmannii. The sequence continues at coordinate 331,427 of ML788959.1, forward strand.
AGTCTTTGTTCACCATCAAAGACAAGATATGATCATTGTTTTCTCTTAGGGGGCTTCAGGTGTAGCCATATGGTAGCAACACTTAAATAGTGGAGTCAACATAGTGGAGTCGTTGGGTGTAAGCACAATATTCAATGGTTCTGATATCTAATGCACCTTTAGAATCAGAATCTCTTTGTCATTCTATCCCAGGGAAAGGTATTCAATTCGTTCCCCAACAATGACACCAGAAATATTAGCACTAGAAGATGCCTTCAGATTGCATGTAAGGCAAGCCCAGTACCCATCATTTTATATGTCAAAGGTTGGTTTTAAAGAGGTCAAATGGGCACAGACTCAATAAAATATCGTTTTAACTCAGAAAACTAGGTTGGCATGCACAAGCAGTTGTGGTCTTGATTCAACTTCATTCAATAACTTGAGCTTCAGTGTGAGCATAGGGAAGACTTGGTGATAAATATGAATGAGACTACTATGGGCATCAAGCCTTCCAGCAACTCAGAGTGGAAAAACTCAAACTCAAGAGCAATATTGAGATCGAGCTTCAGACACTAAAGTATGGTGCAAGAAACATAGTTACAATAGCAGAATAATCAAACCTCCATTATCCTACAAATGCATCAACTCAACTGGATCATCCATACCCGAGCCATTCAGTGTGAGAAGGGAAAATATGACGCAAGAAATTGATAAATATTGGTCAAGATACTACTGTGATCAAACCTACATCACAACAACATAACTACCCTTGACTGGATCATCCATGCCCGAGTTTTCTAACACTGTTGTTACAGAGAAATGAAAAGGAAACTGACTTTCATTAAATAAGAAGTCTCAAATACAAATACATAATGAGAAGAACTAGAGCTTCATCAAAACTTTACAATATGGGAGCCTAGATCAACCATCGACGATAACAAAATATCAAAATGACTCCTATATACTCAGAACAATTCACCACTGCCAGCAGAGGCATTCCTGAGTCCTTTCATTCAAGGCTTTACGTCTGCATGTTATCTGGAAGACTGTGCATACAGTATTCTATTAGACGCGAGCTTCTCTTAGACACAATCATGTTTCAGTAGGAACCTGCAGAAGACCTGACTTGCTAACAGTCTGACTTGGATTTCCATTTATGTGGTGAGACAAGGTTTCAACCACCTCTCTCGCTTTCATTATATACCTACATGTGGCTTAATTCCTAGGGGGTGGCCACATGCTTCTCTTGGATAGGACGCTATATAGACATGTGATTGTGGGGCCACTCAAAGGTGTTTTGGGTTCATACTGCTTTTTAGCCGAAAATCCTCCACCTTTTTCCACGTAGTCCCTTTGCCAAACCACGGTTTCAATTGCGAGACTGCTCAAGAAAATTATCGCCCAAGCACATCGTGTCCCCACAATAGACTGTGGTAGTCAATATTGTGATCTTGGGTGAGGATTTACGATCATCGGCTCAAATATTCCCTCTTCATATCAATGGATTAGATCTTCCCTTTTTAAATCGATGACTGAGATCTGCTTCACGATTCGAGCTTCAAACTTTTCAAACTTCAAACTTTGTTTTCCCCAAGCAAATCCTCTGGAGCTAAGGATTCGATGATGTGTGGCTCTTGGATTTGGACGGTCGAGATCCACTTCAGGTCTTTGAGACTTTGGGCACTTCATAACTTTGGGCACTTCTTCACTTCAGGCGCCTCCACACTTCAGACCTTTTTCTATGGTGCTATACTTCACGCAATTTTGGACTCCCGAAAGCCCATTAACCACTAATCCAATCTTCACAGGGGATCTCCACCATTAAAAATTAAGCACACCTTCTTGAAATATTAAAACTGTCTACTGCTTGCGCCTCATCCCGAAATGGACTGGTATGAAAGTAGCTCTTTAGCGCTTCCTGTGTAGACCATGAAATCAAACGATCTGTTGCCTCTTGAAAACTATATGTGATAGCACATCCATGATACCCTTTTGTTACAAGACCTGTGAAATTATTAATGTATACATAACACGTTAGCATTGAATATCAAAACAATCATAGCGAATTAAATATGCCAAAAAATATTGTTGTGTATATAAACAAATCAATAAGCATGTAATTTACCAAAGAAAAATCATAATATTGGATAATAATGTGTGGTGTAAAAACATATTCCATATAATGTAAAACTCCTCTCTATTGCGATGGGTCTTGACACATCGTATACATGTATCCCTTCCCATAATTCCTTCAATTCATATACCAATGGTTGTAGGTATACATCCATATTTTTCATTTGTCTTCTACTAGGGACTATAAGATCCAACATAAGATGTTCATTCTTCACAAACAATCATGGGGGGATATTGTTATTGATCACTATTACAGACCAAACAAAATAGTTGGTGTTTTGGAGGGAATATGGGTTGATGCCATCCATGGCTATGCTAAGTAGTAGACTTCCTACTTCATCCTTGAATTTTTCGGGCCATGTATCATCTATATGCTTCATGGATAATGAATATGTTGGGATTCACATAACTCTCGACTCAATTATGTGTGAGGCATGCCATCCCTGCAACATATCTAATTCTTTGCAATGAAAGAGTCTTTGAATCCTTGGGATTATAGGCATGTGCCTCAATATATTATCAGGAGGACCATATGATTTACCCTTTTTATTTGATTTATGGTACCTGTCATGCCCACATTTTGGACATATCACTTTTTCTGCATATTCTCCTCTATATAGAATACAATCATTCAGACATGCATGATATGATATGTACTCAACACCCAACATTTTCAACATTAGCTTGGCCCCTTTGCAGCTATTGGGAAATATATTATAACTTGGAAGAACCTTATCTTTGAATAACCTGCAGTTAGTGGGAAATAGAAATGTACAATGTTATTTAATGTTCATAAAATCAATCATTTTTAATGTTGATTGTGTGACAAGATTTATCAAAATATAAGGCGCTTAATGGTCAGTTACCTCAATATTGTCGAGAAACATGTGTTTGACATGAAAAAATTTCCTTTCAAGTTGTAGAGTAACATTGTTGTCCCCAACTAGGTAGACTTTGATTGACTAGGTCAAAAGAGAGGGGTGTGGAATAAGTTTTTAGGCTTTCTAAAAGGTATCAGTGATATGAGCATCATCCCCTAGCTCATCATCCTGGAATGCATCTAACAACATTTTCTCCATGGCAGTAGTATCTCTTAAATAATCATCCATACCAACCTCTATTTGATTGACTCCATTTCCAACTTGTGAAGAACTACTTTGATGTAGTCATTCCTAATCGGTGAATTTGGATGTAGTGGGAATTGAATAGGTGGTTGATTCTACCATTCTTGGTATGGTTCCTCTCTGATTTGTGCTCTTATTGAAGCCTTCTCTTTATTTTACATTGTAGTGGGGTTCAACAGAATATAATAGGTAGGTCGCTCATCATCATAATTCTAATTTCAAAAATATTGAACATTCGTACATCGATGATATTGGTAAGCACAATGCAATTGGTTTGTTCAAGTTACATTATACCAAACAATTATTACAATCACTAACCCATGATTGTGGCTGGAAGATGGCATGTTACAATTGACAGGGTAAAGTGGCTATCCATTTTCATCTACCAACTGTTTGTGGTATGTTTCTCTTGATAAGAGCTTTTGACGTTTTTGAACTGGTGGAATATTTTCTACTGAACTCGATTTTGAATCAGGATCCTACAAATTTGGATACATTTTTATTCAGATTGACATGGATAAAAAAATAAATTCAATTAGATAATCAAAATATAAATAAAATCTAAACTTATTGGAGATGGAAAGGGAGAAATCTACGATGGAATTTGACCAATATGGAACGAGATGGAATTTGAAGAATTGACCATTTGATATTATAATCTTTTCTCCATGCATTTGAGAAAAATCAACAATATATTTTTAAGAATAAGGTGACTTTAAGCAGAAAATGTATACTATGAAGTACTGCAAGTCATATGGATGCAACCTAAAAGATAATTTAAGATGAATATATTATTTTATGTGCGAATGAAAATTCAGATAACTTTTAAAGAATAACGATGCGCTTAATTATACCAAACACACCAGTGTGTATATAACAATGTAAAGCATTGGGGTGTTTAATTACTAACTGCATTGGTGATCAAGATTTAAAAAAAAAAAAAGAATTATATGATATCGATGCTCCAAACATATTTAGTGCATGCATGTGTTTCATAAATGAATGCACCGGTGTTTCGAAAAACTTATAAAAAAAAAAAAAAATACAACTTTGTTTTTTTACAACTCAAAAATGAGTGGGAATTTATTTTTCGAAAATATAATTTCATAAAGTCTTTTAAATATTAAGAAGCTATTCACTATTTCATTATTTTTCCAAAATTTACAGGGGAGAGATTTGCAGGAGAGACATACCGGGTAGCACTGTGGAGTAACATAATACTTTGAGACAACAAAATTACTCAGAAGATCAGAATTTGAAGGGTATGGTATTAAGCTATTCACTATTCACTATTTCATTATTTTTGCAAAATTTATAAGGGATAGATTTGCAAGAGAGAGATACCAGGGAGCATTGTGGAGTATTAGAATACTTTGGAACAACAAAATTATTCATAAGGTAAGAATTTGAAGGGTATGGTGATTCACTCAAAACCCTTTTGGAGCAACAAAATTATTCAAAAAAAAAAAAAAAATCATACTTACCTTGCTTCTTCTTGCTTATGTGATCGCAAAATTTCACCTTAGGGTTTAACTCTCTCTATCACTTCACAATCAAGGCTTTTCATTTTAGGCATTTTAGATTTAATGTGTTTGTGTTTATATATATAAGGGGTTTAGCATGTGATTCAAGGGGATCACTTATTGCATCGGATCCAAACTGTCTTGGCCCTGTCACGTTTAAAAAAAATGGTTTCTGGTTATTGGTGCGCCTATTTGATTATAACGCATTGGTGCACTTAATGATAAATCACACCAGAAATCTTGTAACATAAATTTTAAATGTTTTCCTTCATCGATGTGTAATTTTTTTCAGTTATGTTTTTCATTCATGGTATTTTTTTTTCCATTTTTTACTCTAGGTGCAGTGCAGTTATTGATACATATCACACCATTGTAATTTAAAGTATTTTTTTAATTTTATTTTTTCATGTTGGTGTGTTTCCTATATCAAACACACTGGTGCGTTCATATTATTACAACGCACTAGCAACTAGATTTGTTTTTATTTTTATTTTTTATCTAAAAAATTATGTGATTTATTTATAAAATATATTTAATAGATTTTGTATTGAATGGTAGAGATTGTATATTGATAAAAAAAAGTGTGAGAATAGTTCAAGTAACAAAAATTATGATTGACACAATGATAACAAATCCAAAAAAGCAAAAAAAAAAACAAGTTCTTTGTAAATTCTATACAAAATTAATATGTTTGAACTATATATAAGTTTAACTAATATGTATTGGCTAGTGTGTGTCATGCAGAGCCACAAAATGAGGAAGCTCAATAATATGCTTTGTGATCTAAGTGCAAAAGAGCGTAAAAACTTGATGAAATCGCAAAAGGATGAATCGTGTGAATGAAAAAATACTATTCAATATGAATTCTTTTTTGAATTTCTATTAATAATATAGTTAAGAATATTAGATAACATGTTTCAAATAATCTATTAATTCACATATGTTTAATCTTTTACAGGGACCAACAATGAAGGAACATAATATTCTCCTAAGAAAATAAAATTATAGAAAATGTAAATGATGATGAATTGGTTCTTAGCTCATCTGGAGTGGTGTTGGAAGTTAATGAAAGGGGGGGGGGGGGGGCATTTTACAAAACTATGAGGAATATAGTGGAATGAATGTATAGACATACTTTCCACTTATAATAAAAAAATCAATCCATTGATTCCAAGAACCAGGTTATATCTAAACTACAAGAAGCATTTCCAGAGCAATTGTCGGTGAGACCTCTCAGACTTGCAATAGAAAAAACATACAACAACAACAACAACAACAAAAGAATCATTCAAAAAGTAATATTCATAAAAATGCTTTAATTCTAGAATATGTATATATTACTAAAAATCATTTCTTTATTAATATCAATTTTGTTACATTTAGTTTTCATATATCAATATAAAAATAGTTTATTGTTTGCATGTTGTTTTTTTCCGGAAGATTATGAAAATCCCAAAGGATCAACGAGCTAATATCTGAAATATGCCAGTAGGAATGTGCAAAAAAGTGTACAAGGAGATGGTCAAAGAAATTGACATAATTGCATCACAGGAGGAGCCATCTCAACAACAACGTGCTTCAAATGTATGAAATCAATGAATTTTTCTATTAGGTACATACAAATAAATAAATTAGCATTAAATATTAATTTTCAAGTATTTTCTTACAGAAAAGAAAACAAAATGGAACCCATTTAGCACATAAAACAAGATGACAAAGAAGAAAAGGGTTGATAACAATGTTCATGAGTAATTGTTATTCCTTATAACATTAACTTAAGATTTTATTTTTTTATATTTTAAGTTGTTTTACAACAACCATCCTTGAATGTCTTCAAATAGGTGATAACATACAAAGAAGAGCCATCAGAAGAAATGATTGACATTGGGTTAATTAAGTGTTGTGAGTATATGTTGACATATCAGGACAACAAGGAACAAAATGGAAGCCATTCAACACATAAAACATGACGACAAGGAAGAAAAGGGTTGATAGCAAAGTTTGTGAATAATTGTTATTTTTTTATAACATTAACTTAAGATTTCATTTTTGTATATTTTAAATTGTTTTACAACAACCATCCTTGAATGTCTTCAAAAAGGTGCTAACATACAAATAAGAGCCATCGAAATAATTGATTGACATTGGGTTAAGTAAGGGTTGTGAGTATATGTTGGCATATCAAAAATTAATTGTGAAATTTGTAAGTATCTATGTTGTTTTACTTCTCTCATTTTATAATTAATGGAACAAAAAAAATCATTTATATTAAATCTATGATTTATTATGGGGTATAAAAATTGCAGGAAACAAAGTATGGAAATGTGCCAATAGAAGAGTTGTTGAGAGAAGGCATGAGATTTTGTTTTGAATGAATATGTATCATTCATGACTCAATTATTCTATGGTGCATCGCTTTTCAATTTACAATCATGTATATTATTTATTTCAATTTTCATTATTCTCACCAATATGGATACACTCATTACACTTTATTTTTATTTTTGTAGATTGAACTTGAAGAAGAGGAAATCAATGGAAGCAATAAAAAAAAAACATTCGACCAAATAACCCAAGTGATATAAGTAGTTCGAGCACTCACTGGTACATATTGTAAAAATTTCGACGTTCTATTTGCGACGTTATGGACAAAATTGGCCATACTGTCGAAAAATAGGGGAAATTTTAATTTTTTTTCCATGTTGCCCAATAACGTCGCAAGTGAGACGTCATACAAAAAAATGTCATTATTGCGATGAAGACATCGTTATTGCGACACCATTGGATTGTCGTCTCTCTTGCGACGTTATGGAAACTAGGTTTTTCCCCTCCAACGGTCACCTAGTATTTGACCAAGTCAACTATCATCGGAATTGCAATGTTATAAAATATATAAATATGTTTCATTTTACGGATGTTGCGACAAGTTTTCTATAATAAAGACACTTCAAAAAGGGTTTAAGTGGGTCTTCTTGGTGAACAAAAAACGAGTATTTTTTTCCGTATATGTTTGTGGGGAAGAATGTCAGAAAACATTAGAGCTGGGAAAATAATTAAAGAGGGTGAAAAGGGTGACGGTAAATGTTATTTACCTTGATTTTTTTTTGTACTAGACGTCCCGAAAGAGTTTTAATAGCAACAGCTAAAAAACATTGTAGAAAATATGGGCACATGGACGGGGGATCAAATGAATATCGTCCCATAGTAATTAGCTATATATACATTCATTATCTTTTTTAATATTTATTTAATTCTCAAACTTTTATATTGTTTTATACATGCACTAATGTTCCATGATTGTTTGTAATTATAAAGTTAAATTTTCCCTCTAAATTTATGCACAAAGCACCAAGTAGTAGCATAAATGATGTTGTAGTACAAGATGAAGAATTTGAAGCAGATAATGAAGATGAAGTTAATGATCCCATGGAAGTAGATCATAATAATAACATAGTTCAAGATGATGGGACAAATCAAATGATTCAAGACTTATTCGGTCATCTAGATGAGGATCATGGGGGCAGTAGTGATGGTATTTATGATGAACCTCTGATTGAAAAGGAAAATAAACGAATTTATAAAGGGTCAAGAGAAAATATTCTCTCCACTACATTATTGTTGGCGAACTTGAAAGTTACGAATCATTTTTCGAAAACTTGTATGACATATATCATAAGGTATGTAATATGTTTCTTCACATATACATAAAGGTTGACTTTTCCCCATTTTTTTTAGTGTTAATTAATGTGTTAAATAAAAATGCAATATTTACAATTACTATTCTTTACATTAACTATTTATTTTTTATGTTTTATATTGTTAGGTGAATTTTTGTTACCCTCATCAAATATTTTACCTCGCACATATCGAGATTTACATGCCATTATGAAATACATTGGAATGGAGTATCGAAGTATAGATGCATGTCTTGATGATCATATTATATATTATGTAGAACATGCGTCAAAAACAGAATGTCCAGTATGTGGTATCAGTAGATATCAAACTGATCTAGTAACAAAAATGGTCCCTCGAAAGGTTCTCCGACATATTCCCATAATTCCACATTTTCAGTGACTGTTCAGGTGACAAAGCATAACACAGTTTATGGAGTACCATGCACGAAAGATAATTGAAGATGGCATTCTTTGAATGCCTTCAGATGGTTATGAATTTAAGGAAATTGCTGCAAAATGGACAGAATTTACAGATGAACCTCGTAAGGTTAGGCTTTCATTGGAAACTGACGATGTTAATCCATGTGGAGAGCTTCGGTCTGTTTACTCAATTTGGCCTATTTTTTTTTATCAACAATAGCATTCCTCCTTGGATGTCAATAAATAAGAAGCACATAATGTTGACAATGATTATTCCAGGAATTTGTTTACATTAATTTTTCAAATTTAAATTTTTCATATTATATATTATGTAGAACATGCGTCAAAAACAGAATGTCCGGTATGTGGTATCAGTAGATATCAAACTGATCTAGTAACAAAAATGGTCCCTCGAAAGGTTCTCCGACATATTCCCATAATTCCACATTTGCAGTGATTGTTCAGGTGACAAAGCATAACACAGTTTATGGAGTACCATGCACGAAAGATAATTGAAGATGGCATTCTTTGAATGCCTTCAGATGGTTATGAATTTAAGGAAATTGCTGCAAAATGGACAGAATTTACAGATGAACCTCGT